>PISX010004626.1:23444-118671 GCA_004024625.1 Mellivora capensis | reverse complement strand
TTTATTTCAACTTGGTTAGATTTTAGTTCTTTTATTTCTCCAGAAAGGGCTTTTATATCTCCAGAGAGGGTTTCTCTAATATCTTCCATGCCTTTTTCGAGCCCGGCTAGAACCTTGAGAATCGTCATTCTGAACTCTAGATCTGACATATTCCCAATGTCTGTATTGATTAGGTCCCTAGCCTTTGGTACTGTCTCTTATTCTTTTTTTTGTGGTGAGTTTTTTCCGCCTGTCATTTTTTCCAGATAAGAGTATATGAAGGAGCAAATAAAATACTAAAAGGGTGGCAAAGACCCTAGGAAAATGCCCTTTAAAGAAAAAATTGAATTAACTGCAAGACTAAAGAATCATGGGGAGAAAGCCATGAATTCCATGCTTTGCTTTCTCCTCCTCTGGAGTTCCGCTGCTCTCCTTGTTAAGTGAACTTGGTCTTGGCTGGATTTCTTTTGATCTTCTTGGGGAGGGGCTTGTTGTAGTGATTCTCAAGTGTCTTTGCCTGAGGCAGAGCCGCACCGCCCTTACCAGGGGCTGGGCTAAGTAATCTGCTCAGTTTCGCTTTCGGGAGCTTTTGTTCCCTGAGCACTTTCCGTAGAGTTCCGGAGGACGGGAAAGAAAATGGTGACCTCCCAGTCTCCGGCCCAGAAGAGCTGAGATTTCGGGGCCCCACTCCTCAGAGAAAAGCCCCGGCTACTCCCATCTCCCTCGCCTCTGGCCGCACTCTGAGCTCACCCAGCCTGCGACCGGTTCAAGGTAACCCTGAGCTGAGAGCTCACTCCTCGGCTCTGTCTCTGTAGCTGGCTTCCTCATTCCGATATCTGCGAGCTCTGCGACACTCAGACACCCCCGATCCTTCTGTGACCCTGCGGGACCTGGGGCCACACTGACACCGCATGGGCTTCACCCCGGTTTAGCCTCTGGAGCTATGTCCCTCCGTGGAGCAGACTTTTAAAAGTCCCGATTTAGTGCTCCGTTGCCCCGCCCCTTGCTGGGAGCCGGCCCCTCCCCAGCGGTCTATCCTCCCGTCGCTTTCGATTCACTTCTCCGCCAGTCCTACCTTCCAGAAAGTGGCCGATTTTCTGTTTCCAGAATTGCTGTTCTTCCTCTCTTTGATCTCCCGTTGGATTTGTAGGTGTTCACAATGGTTTGATAAGCTATCTAGCTGATCTCCTGCTACCTGATGTAGTCTCAGCTGCTACTTCTCCGCCATCTTCCTTAACCTTCCGGGGGGGTCAATTTTAATAATGATAGTTATAAACAGCTTTTTATTTATGTATTTGCTCCTATTCTTGCCTAAGACAAGACTGTAACTGAATGATTTGTAAGTGAAGGCACTTAAGTATCTTTTTTTGATTTATAATATTCTAGCATGAATCACTCGTACTACATAGCATATTATCCCACGTAAGCCTCATAAAAACTCAGTGAGGTATTCATTACTATTTCTGACAGATAAGGAAACAAGGGCTCAGAGAGTTGAAATGAGACAGTGTTACACAATTCATCTATGAATGGAAGTAGAGGGTATATGCTAAGTGAAATAAATCAGAGAGACAAATACCTTATCATTTCACTTATATGTGCAACCTAAAAACAAAATGCATGAATGAGCAAATAAAAAGCAGAATCAGACCTATAAATAGAGAGAACTAGTGGTTGCCAGAGGGAAGGGCATGAGAGGAGTGGGCAAAATGGGTGAAGGTGAGAGACACAGGGTTTGGGTTATGGAGTAAGTCACAGGGATGAAAGGTGCAGCACAGGGAATATAGTCAATGATATTGTTCTGGTGCTGTATGGTGACAGATGGCAGCTACACTTGTGAATACTGGGTAACATGTGAACTTTTTGAATTGCTATGTTGTACACCCAAAACTAATGTAACATCGTGTGAAAACCATATTCAAAATTTTTTTTAAAAGATTAAATCTAGGTCTATGATTCCTTTTCCTACACCATGCTGCCTTGGCAAATGACTGCAAAGTCATGTCCAAAGTATGCAATGAAATACAATAGTCATCATTTTTCTGCTTAACAAAGTTGAACATAAATTTATATTACTGGAGGTTAAAAATATAAATATCAAATTATCTTGTATTAGGATTATTGCTATTGCAAATGACAATAAACCAAGGACAAATGGTTTAAAGAAAATGAGAATTTATTCATTCTTATGGCTCAAAAGTCCATGGTAAACTCTAGGTACCACTTGATTTAGAGAATTAGAAAGGACTCTAGAAACAAGTTTCTCCTTCTCCATCTCCTGACTGCTTTCTCTTTGTTATCTCCATTTGCGGTTCTACTAGTCCTGGCATGATGGCTTCCTCCAAAATACTAGCCTCATATCCTCTGAAGTTCAAGTATAATGGAAAAGAACACATTTTTGCCCCCAACAATCTCTGTCAAAGAATGCTGAAATTCTTATTGGGTCCCATGTTCATGCCTGAGTCAACTGCTGTATTCAAGGGCTACTCAATCTTCTGACTTTCCAGGTGGGAGCCCATTTATTTATCTTTGGACTCAACTTAGACTCAACACCATAGAAAGTGAGTGGGGGGAGAAAAGTTCCTCAAAATAAAATCAGAGTAATGGTATCAAAAAAGGGGGCTTCAACTTGGGGTAGCAAGATTAGCAAATATTCACCACATTCAGCTAAAGAAAGGAGCAAAATAACGATAACTGACTGTGACTTCATATTACTATCATAGATCAGTTAAACTCACTGAAGAATTAGAAAATATTTTTCTAAATTTCCTAATTACTTTAGGATACATTGTCAAAATAAGCGGACTTTTACTTTAACAAGAGTATGTTTTGAGATGGTTTCTACACACACACACACACACACACACACACACACACACTATGATTTCTGCAAGATTATTTGGCTAAGAATTCAATCCATTCAAATATGATTATTCCATAAACAAGTGAATCCTGTTATTTTGTTTTCAAAATAGCACTGCTCCACTGAAGTCATGCACTTAAAAAAAAACAAAAACAACTTTGAAATTAGTTTGTGTGTACATACAGCCACACTCATTCTTCAAAGTACACGGATTCTTTTAATCCTTTAATCAATACTTCATTCCAGCAATTCATACGTTTTTATTCCCTTTCAAAAATCATTCATTTCTCTAAAGAAAGTGGAAGAATTTACTCATCCATCTCGTTGGTGGCTTCTTTCAGATTGGAGAAGCAGTACAAAATTCCTGAGTTTTACTCTTTGGTGACATTTAATGTTTTTTGTTTTTGTTTTTTTCCCCCCAGTATATGTGTTAGTTTTCAACCTGTTAATCCTTCAAATCAGGTGTCTGGTTTCACCTTCAAAGAGGTGTCTCTAAGACACCTCTTCTCATGCTCTGATAGCCCCTTATTCAAAACATTTATCACAGTGTGACACAATTATTATTAATAATAAAATTAATTACACAAATTAAAAACCATTAATTAAACTAAAAAAAAATCAGTTCACTCCTACATAAACCAAAAGCTCAGTAAGATGATAGCGCTGCATTTTCAGCCTCTAGCATACTGCTTACAAATAATAATTGTTGTTTGAATGAACATATGATAAACAGTCATGTGGTAACTAAATATTTCATTTTTTCAAAAAGTTGATTCTGTTTCATCCTCCTGGATGAAAGTTTACGAAGGGAACATACTCAGTAGCCAGATATTTTATTCCTGCAAGGTGGAGGCTGGTAGGAGATATGGTTCTATGCCCCTCTCTCTCCAGGCAGTACATGCACTGGCACTGGGGAAAAGAGGGGAAAATGAGGCAGAGAACAGACACCAAATGGCTTGATGGGTTGGAAGTGCTGTCTAGGCACAAATATCTGAAGCTGAAGAGCCAGAGCTGGGAAACAACACCCTGACATCCAAGAAGAGGTGCTTGCAGACTAAGGAAGAAAGAAGCTGGCTAGTGTACCAACTGTGACAGAAGCTGGATGCAGCAGTCTTTTCTGTGACTCCAAAACAGGGATGTAGGACTCTATTAAAAGCTTGGAACAGAAAGAGTAATTTGGGCACACAGACACGTACTCATCCAGCCCCTTCTGACTCATTCAATACTTATAAAATGTGTGAACTCACGGACAGCTCTTTGCTCTACAGCTTTTCTTCTTATTAGTTGCTACATTTTCCAACTGCAACATTTACATTTGTAAGTATGGCACATTATGAAATATTGGCGTTAATCATATTTAAATGAATTAAATTGCACTAGTATGGTTGCCCAATGTGGTCCACATGGATCAACACAACAAATTACAAATGCAAAATACTACTTAAGCTGCATAATGGCAGCATATTTTAAAATTTCTCCCTGAGTAGCAGTTAAGAGTTTCTAGAGGAGAAAGAAGAATTGTACTTTGTGGGATATAGATAAGTGGGTATAAGTAACTACTTCTGGGAAAAGGCTTGCCTAATGAAATTTACTTCCCTAAGACATGCTGATAGGCTGCCTGCCTAAGTGAGGATGCCTCAGCGATCACCTGGGGCAGTGGTTCTCTTTTGTGATGTTAGGAGTTAGAATAAAGTGGTATGTCTGGAGTCAGGAAGACAGTGCTAGAAATTATACATGATGTGGGTCTTCTATTTTATTCTTAGCAGTTCACGTTAAGTATACCGCTTATGTGAACAGAACATTCTTGAGTGGTCCCACTACTCTGGGTACTCTGAACTTCCTAACCAAACAGCAAATATATATTTCATTCTAAGAACCAAGCATGTACAAAGCATATGGGAAAGTCTTCAACCCCAGTTGTTGGCACACATGAAAAAGACAGTGAGCAGCAAAACACCAAAAAATGCTGTCTAGAACTCAAATGCGTACATGTTCTAGGGTAGTGACAACATTCAAAATGTTTAACAAACTGTATGGCTGTGTGACAAAGTACAAAATATATATTTGGTTTCTGCCCCTGGTTCCTGACACAGAGCTACTAAATCACTTAAGTTTCCTAGGTTAAGAGAAGCATCTTTTTTTTCTAATGAGGTAACTAAGGCTTGGCTACTGGATAGCCATGATTAGAAGCTAGTACCTTACAGCCCCTACTTCTGACCTCCAGGAAAGGGAGAAGGGCTAAAGATTAAGTCAACCACCAATGACCAATGATTTAATCAACCATGCCTCTTTGATGGAACCTCCACAAACCCTGAACAATAGGATTTGAAGAGCTTTGGGACCGTGAACACATCCAAGTGCCGGAGGGTGGCACATCCTAACTCCAAGGGAACAGAACTCCTGTGTGTAGGACCCTGCAGGCCCTGACTTTAGCTAGTTCTTCATCTGTATCCTTTAGAGCAATATCCTTTATAGTAAGTAAATGTTAATAAATGTTTTCCTGAATTTTGTGAGCTGTTTCAGCAAAGTATCATACTTGAGGA
Organism: Mellivora capensis; assembly: GCA_004024625.1. Taxonomy (NCBI): domain Eukaryota; kingdom Metazoa; phylum Chordata; class Mammalia; order Carnivora; family Mustelidae; genus Mellivora; species Mellivora capensis. Next base: position 113,286 of record PISX010004626.1, on the reverse strand, counting down.
GGGTTGTGGGAACCCTCAACTTTATAGCCAAGTCAGACAGAAGTGTGGGAACCCCGGGGACTCAATGCTTACGACTGGCACCTGAAGTAAGAATATTATGGGGTTGAGCCCTAAAATTTATGGGATTTAGTGGGGAATTGGTTGTTCTGGGGAAAGCACCCACACACTTTTGGTGCCAGAAGTGTTGTGGACAGACTAAAAGTTTTCCTTTGGACTACTATACACCTATCAGAAAAGTCACCAAACAATCAGAAGGAGTACCCGTTGGTGAGCTGGACAGGTACATATCCACGGAATGTCATTCTGAAGAGAATGGGCTCTCCCAAGCAGGAATGACCTAAGATTGGGAGCTGACCTCAGATCACAGCACAGCAATTTCCTGAATTGACAAATATTCTTTTGCTGCGTACTCAATCCTTACAGAATAGAATCGAAACTCTTTGAGAGTTGGGACTGTTTCTTACTTAACATTTAGTACGGGACAGTTGATTTTAGAACACTGGCTTGACAAACATGAACAAGGATGCAGCAGGCATCTATTAACATTGTAGAGGTTTCTGTTTTGGACTGTGTAGAAAAGTGATGAGGCACCTTGTACTTCAAAATAGCTTGGTCCCCAAAATGCAGTGAACAGGAAAGAAAGAAAAATGAACAGTGAGTTCTAACAAGCATGGTTCCTAAGCTCTGCCAGCCAAGCAGCAATTTCTAGTGGCCCATGGCAGGGAGGGCGAGGATGCAGTTCCACATGACGGACTTCTTCATGAGTTGGAAAATGTCTCTTAGGCTAACTGCAAAGCCTCCCAAGCTGGGTCGGGATTTTCCAGTGGCTTACTGAATATCCTATTAGTATCTCAAGGCATTCTTAAAAATGATGTTTGGATGCTAAATGTTTTGACATTTTGACAGGCTACAAAAACTCAAAGCAGTAGGACTTTGTGTTGTTGCTGTCGTTTGGGTTTCAGTGAAGTAAACACACATGTAGTTTCACTCAGTAGACTGTAAATAGGATTGGATGAAATCCAGAAATTGATTAGTCGACTATTTTAATGGGGAAAAAAATCCATAAACAACTACCTTGACATAAAATTAAATCTCTCCAATGTATTTTTTTAAGGAAGAAGCATGTGTTGAGAACTTACTTGTACAGAATATGGTATAGCAGTGTTTTCCAATCATGGCTTCACATTTACCATCATATAATAATCCTTTAAAAAAATGGTGTTGCCTGAGCACCACCATTGAGCTTACCCAGACTGTGCCCTAGAGATCTGTGAGTAGAAGTTACAACAACTAGGTCAGAGGCTGACTAAAGAGCATAATGGATTAACCATGACTGGCTTAGACTCATCTTGATGAACTCAGTGTGGTTGGACCTATAACTGACTGCACACATTTGGGTTCTATGAACATGAAAAAAGGAATGGAAGGAAGAATAGCTATGGGGCAGGCAACCAACTGTATCTTCCATGTACTCCAAGTATCTCAAATTGTTCTTAGAAATTTTCAGAGTGAGATGGGAAACTTCCCAGAGCATAGTCTGAAAATAAAAGTATTTATCATATCAATTCAGCTAGTAAACTTCCTATTTTGTATGAGTACAACACACAAAAATAACTGGCAATGGAGCAGAGAAATATGGGATTGGAATCAATCATTCTTAAGCTTCCTTTTACCTTTAAAATTCCATGATTCAAGACACTATGGGAAACTCCAAATGTGAGCAGAAACAGAGCTTTCTGGTTCACCAAATATATCTTATAGAGACATATCGGGACACACAGAAAAAATTTGAAGTTGATGAACAGTGAAATTGGTGTGACAATAAATGAACTTTGAATTAGCGAATCAGAAGGGGCAATTTATAAAATAACAACTGCAACCTATAATCAGGAGTGAATATATGCATAGTCCATTTCCATGTGTGTGAATCCAAACTAATACATATACACCATCACATTGGTCTAAGGAAAGTGCATCTTTAGGTTGTGGCATTTATGATGTCAGATATTAATCCTCCAGAATATTCGTTCAAAATACACATTTCCATTTAGTAGTCACTACGTGTAACACCCTCCACCATGTGTTAGGGATATTTAGAGATGAACGAGATGCAATCCTTGCCAGATAGAAAGATAAACAACTAGTTTGTATGCAATCACCCAGCACAAATGGTAGTAACTGGCAGACTCTTAAATGCAGAAATGATCTATCTGGAGCCAGTATACACTGTGTCGTAACATATAATTCTGAGTGCTCTGTTCTGCTCTGCTGAGAAACTTCTAATCATATTCTCCTTTGTTCTCATTCAGGTAGCAGGTAGGTTTGCTACACAACTATTCTCTTGTAAAGCTGGGTTTATAACAACATCAATGAAGTAATACAAAGCACTGGAAAGCTTGCAGCGAAAGGGGTTGCAAATAAGGTTTTCTAAGTGCTAAGGATATGTCACAGTTGCCCATCCTTATTTTCCCTTCTACATTTAAAAAAAAAAAGAAAAGAAAAAAAGAAAGCCACTCAGAATCACTTTCTTTCCCTCACCAGCAATTCATTCAACAAACATTTATCAAGCACTTCCTATGCAGCAACAAATACGCTAAACACAGAAGAAAATGAACTTGCAAGGCAGACACAGCTCTGAGGAATTTCTGGGTTGTTATCATCCCATTTTTGAGATGAACAGATTGAGACACATTGCCTAACTTACTTATGTTACAAAAAAAAATAGAAAACTAGGCATTAAGATTAGGTGTCTTACACCTAAATGCTGCTTACACGGGGTATCCATGGCGGTTACTGCCCCCAAAAGGGTCAAAGTGCAGGACCACCCTGGATGTATGGGACTGTGCTTCATGCCTAGAGCACTGAGTGTCTCGTGCTTGAGCATAACACAGAACATGAACATGAGGTAACTCCACAGCTCGGGGACACATGCCAGCAGAGCCTGGCCCTGCTATGTGGACATCCTACAGCTGACAGGCTCTCTGATGCTCTACTGTGTGACACAGTGACCATATGCTAGGAGCACTCCTGCTCTGTGGGGAGCCAGATGGTCAGAGAAATCTCAAAAGCCAAGCAGATGCCAGCAGCCCCTCTACTGTCGCTAATCTACCAGAAAGAGCCTTGCCAGCTGGCATCTCCACCTCCCCCAACCATGCTCTGATCACAGAAAACAAACAGGGCTGAGACACTAACAGCTCTATTCCTGTATCAGCTCAGCTCTGCCAACGAGAGATGAATCAATGGCCAAAGGAGCAGGTCCAAAAAGGAGGCAAAGTGCATGAGATGAGTATGACTGTGCCTTCCTCTGGGCTGCTTTTCCTTAGACAAGCCTATGATGCACTTTGCATGGCCTACTATCAATTATTCATTGCATTATCTCTCTACTCATTAGAGTACAAGCTTCTTCGTGACAGTGATGGTCTCACTGACCTCAGTCGTCACAACTCTTTGCTGGCACAGTGGCTGGCACAGAATGAGCACTCAACAAAAATGTTTTGCTATTTTTCTTAAGAAGGATGCTGTACTCATGAATGGGGATAGAATACGTATTAAATAAGGATGGTGAAATTTACATAATGTGAGGTCCTGAGATCCTAGGCACACCTCCTCCTCATCTAGAAAAATTCACACAAATTATACATCATCCCATAGGCGACGCTCAAGTGGCTGTGTCTGCCTCTATAGCAGGTTTGCTACAGAGCAACCCAAGCCCAGCCCCACCCTCGCTCAGCAAATGATCAGAAATGGGGAGAGGCTGATATTTTACTTCTCTCTACCACAGACTTTATCACACATAACTTTCAAACAATTTGGAGATGTGTTAAAAGTCAAAGTGCTGATGATTTTTAAGCACTAATCATGATTCATCCAGCATATTAAATTATCAAATGAAATTCTGTAGAAATTTCATCACCCTCTCGCATTATGAAAGCAATAATACAGAACTGCAGTTTAATATGAAGCATTGCTGTGCTTATCGGTTTTCTAGTACATAGACCATGCCACAAAGATGCTAAAGATGAAACTATCTTGTACCAAAAGAACATAATGCATTTGAACAGACTGGTTAAAAGGAAATCAAGCAACAAATGACTTTACTATTCTTACAAGGGTTCCTACTGCCTCAGTACCTACTTAGGAGTCTTCAGATTTAAAATATACCTTGTATTTATAGGCATCCTTGTTTTACACACTTAATGCATTTAATGGAGAGCTGAGAATTAGTTTCAGTGTCCCTTACATAAACTGAGTAACTAGTTCACTTATACCTCGTTTGTTTCTCTGTTAAACTGGAGTACTTCAACATACTAATGATGATTATGATGTGGATAGAGCACTTCTCCTAATATCTGGCATATGGTTTGCATTCAATCTCAATTAGATTTTCTTAGTTACAGAAGGTGCCATTATCATCATCATCATCTTTGATGAAACAGAGCAATAATGCTGGACGAGACCTAAAGGGAATTAACTAATCGACACTTTCCTTTTTCTTTAGAGAAAAGAAGTCACACTCTAATAACGAATGCGTTATCAAAGTCACCCAACAAATCAGGGAGAAAAATGAAAACAAGAATGCATCCTAACTCCAAACCTAGAGCTTCTCCACCAACTATTAAAATATGCACCGTTTTTAGGTTGTTATATGTATCAGACAATATCAGAAACAGGGAATCTTTACCTCTTAGCATCTCCCCTGCAGAGCCCACAAGGCTCTCATTCCCATAGATGGGCTCTCTGCCTCTATCTGTTCAGCTGCCTTTTAAGGTCAAAAAGGAAAGGATAATATGTAGTGAAACGTTCTGATATTCTTTTGCTGACATTCATTCATTCCCTGAGGTATATCGTCTTTTGAAAGTTGCAGTGACCATGTGAAGTTCTGTTCTTATATTTTAAGTATTTATGAATTTTTAAGAGGAATTTGAAGGAAACTATAAGGTCTACACATACCAAAATAGGACCACCAACACCCCTGCCTTATGGCAGATGCTTTATTTTTGTTTCCTTTTGATGTGCTAGACATTTACCTATTAAGTTTCAGCCCTATACTTTTCCTTCTATATTCACCTTCAAACTGCTACGGCTAGTAGCCTGAAATCTACAATTTGTAGGCTTTCTTGCCAGCAAGTTTCTTGTTATATTCTATCAGTCATGCCAAAATGGAAATCACTAAAGGTTAGACATTCACCTTCTGGCTGATCCTCCTGTCATGGCAGGGGCAGGAGCCACCCAAGTTCTACTAACTAAGCATTTTAAAAGCAGCAGCTAGGAGCTCCATCAAACGCAGTAAAAACACTCCTGCTCATGGTCACCTGACTGCATGATTACAGGAACACTGAAGATAACTGTTCTAACAATTTTAGTGCCAAGAAGGCTCTTATGGACATTAGCCCCCAAACAGTGGCATCTTCTTGACATCTGGGCAGTCTTCTTCTTCTCCAAAACTTCTTATACTTTTTAAAAATCTGTCTTTATTTTTTATTTATTTTTTTAAAAAATATTTATCTCACAGACATGTACCCCTGGGGATAAAAATACATTATATGTTTATAAAAGATTAAAAAATTTAAAAAAATATTTATTTATCTTACAGAGAGAGAGAGAGAGAGAGAGAGAGCAAGCAGACAAGCAGGGGGACAGGCAGAGGGAAGGGGAGAAAATCTCAAGCAGACTCCTGATGAGTGCAGAGCCCCATGCAGGGCTTGATCTTATGGCCCTGAGGTCATGACCTGAGCTGAAATCAAGAGTCAGACATTTAACGGACTGAGCCACCCACGTGTCCCTGTTTAATACTTTCACAACCTTTCCTATTAAAAAAAAAAAATCATTCTCTGGCTTAACTACCTAGTTTCGTGTTTATTTCCTGAGTAGAAAATGACTAATACACAAAATTTTTACAAAAAGTCCTCAAGCCAGTATTGTTCCCTCCACTTAGCAGATGAAAAAATTAGAAAATTAAGTAATGTGCCCAGGGTGATCTGGCCAGCAAAGTAATTAGAATGGGAATTATAGTTCTATTGAGCTCAAATACCTTATTTTCAATGGTAAGAACTACCTATTTAAGCACTATATGAAAAATTTAAGTGCATTTGATTCTAATTTTGATAAAATACATAATATATTTGTAAAACTTGGAAAAATACAAGGACTAAGCATTTCCTTCTGAGTTTTTAGGTGGACTGAGCAGTGCCCTGATAATTCCTTACGGCCTTTGACATGGCATACCACATATATCACATATGCTGTCATATATATCAGCTGTAAGGAAGGGTGCAAGGTCAATTTTGAGTCATTCATCAATTCTGAGTCGATGTTCAGTGGGAAAATACTCTATCAATAATGAAAAGAGACAGTTTACAGAAAGGGTAGGAGAAAGAAAAAAAGTGTACTGAGGCACAGAGATAGTAACCAAATTACTACTTCGAGACATATAAAAATTATATTTTACAAAGGTAATGGAATGTTATAGTCATTCCCTGTGTCTGACACAATTTATGTCTCGTCTCAGAGCCACTGGATATCACCTATCTCCCACTACTCCAGCTTTGGTCATAGAGACTCCCACCTTCTATCGCTGCCACATCTATAAACTCTGTTTCTTGCCCATTCAAACTCAGTGAAGTGTCCAGTTTTAGAATAGCCCTAACCCTGCTTCCTCTAGCTTTGCCTCAGCATCTGTTTTCCATGGTGCCCTGGGTAAAACAAAAGGCAGGAAAAATCACTCTTAATGAAAAATTTGCTTATTTGAGTTAAATTAGATTTGTTAAATTTATACAAGATTTTTGTAAGATTTAATAAGTGACTATATACTCTAAAAGTTATTGAAGGCTTGGAATTTACCAAAGGCAATGTATTTATACCTGCTTGTAATATTGGGACCTAGCTTTTTCAAATGTAAATTAGGAGATTATACCTTTTCTGCTCCATTGACCAAGCCTAATTTTTTTGTGAAGCTGAATCCTACATTCTCCATTTCCTCCATCTCCAATTAAAACATCAATGCTATAGAGAGGTCATCAATTTTTCAACAGTTACTTTATTATGCTCTTTCAGATACATGTTGCAGCAAAACTTCCTATGTCCCCAAAATTCTCAACTTCAAATAATTCACACAGAATCACAACATAACCTGCTACTTATTATTATTTGACTGGTTGACTTATTAAGTTTGGGTTATGAACTAGAGAAACAAACAGCATTGTTAAAAATATGATAAACAAACCCTGATTGCTTAAAGAACCTTGAACTCTTCAATGTGGGAAAGGTTGAGGAAGACCCGGGGAAATACAGATTTATATAATATGCCCTTCTGAGGTTTTCAGTGCATTTCAGTGCATTTAAATGTTATGCTCAGTGTTTTTGTTTTGTTTTGTTTTGAAATGTATAATTCAGCCAGTGTTAGAAGCTTTGATATTACTCTAGGTTTGTTTCTCAAATGCTGTGAGAGAAGAGACTCTATATGCTGGTGATTATTCCAGAATGCCTGAATTTATTAATTTCAAGATTTTTATTTGATAGAAGGAGTGAGAGCACAAGCAGGAGGAGTGTCAGGCAGAGGAGGAGGGAGAAACAGGCTCCCTGTTGAGGGCTGTGGGGCTGGATCCCGGGACCCTGAGATCATGACCTGAGTGGAAGGTAGACACTTGACTGAGCCACCCAGGTGCCCCCAGAGTGCCTGAATTTAAATCCCGGCTCTGCCATTTAGTAGCTAGAAGATCTTAGGCAAGACATTTATTCTGTTCATGCTTACTCATCTAAAATGAAGTCAATAATAATACTTCCTCACAGGAGGCAGTATCTCTGAAGATAAAATACATGATTACACAGAAAGAATTCAGAATTGTGCCCGCTTTAAGTTAATCTTTACATACATGAAATCTTTTATCATAGGCTTTTCAAGATCCTTTAAAAATCTGTTTAAAGGGCTTTTAAATGAAAAACATTCATTTAAAGGGGGGTGAAAAATCTTACATATATATATATATATATATATATATATTCCTTGACTGATTTCAAATGACATAAGTAAACATTTAAAATAAAATGAAAGAATTTTACTTCTAATAAGGCCTTACTGAGGAACATGGCTGGTTGTACTCTGCAGAAAACCAGTTTTAAATTGGTCAAAATTACTAAAAATAATCATTTCAGGACATTGAAAAATAATGGTAGGCAATACATTGCAATGGTTCATTTTGCAACACTGCTAATTTATCCATAAGAACAGGGGCGCCTGGGTGGCTCAGTGGGTTAAGGCCTCAGCTCTCGGCTCGGGTCATGATCCCAGGGTCCTGGGATCAGGCCCCACATCGGGCTCTCTGCTCCGCGGGGAGCCCGTTTCCTCCTCTCTCCCTGCCTGCCTCTCTTGCCTACTTGTGATCTCTGTCAAATAAATAAATAAAATCTTAAAAAAAAAAAAAAGAACAGTTTTGCGGCCATATTGCTAGACACATTCCTATTACCTCTGTTCAGTGGCGCAATACTGTAGCTCTACCAGTTGGCATTTACAGACTCCATTCAGGGCAAGTGGTAAAGCAACCAGAAATTTCAAGTGAGGAACTTTGCAAATGGGAAAGATGTAGAAAGGCTGAAAAAATACTGGTTTACTTTTAGATTACACATCAGGATCCAGGTGAAAAATGAAAACTTGGGGAGTAGTGTGGATTTGCCATGCTTTTAAGTCCATCTGTCAATCAACAAGCAGCTCAGGGTGTAGAGGATGGAAACTTTACTAGAATCGGCTGTATGAACATAATCTTTGTATGGGTCACTGACTGATCATGAAACTCTGCAAGAGAACAGGGCTATTAACACTGAGCAGAAACATCAGAGACTAAGCAATAGGATAATCAGAATTTGCAGTTTAAGTCCAGAGAATTTAACTATTAAAACAGCACAACAACCCTCAGAATAAGAAGATGTCTGCACAGAAGTAACTACAACACATCGTCTATATTGGCCAGTTTCTCACAAAATAAATTACTTGACATGCAAAGAAAGAAGAAAGTTATCAATGCACAGGGAAAAAAACAGTCCATAGAAACTGACCTAGAGGGGATTTGATGAAGACTTCAAAGTAGCTATCCTAAGTCTGAGTAAACCTAAGGAAAATATATACAAAGAATTAGAGGAAGATATGTTCAAAGAATTGAAAACATATGGAAATATAGAAATAACGAGCAAATAAATAACTGTGAGAACAGATCAATATCCAATGCAAAGATGAGACAAATATTTAAGGGAAATGAACAGCGTCTCAGAAATCTACAATAAAATGTCCAGCACTCCAACACTCATTTAATTGAAGCTCTAGAAAATAAGAGAGGGAAGGGTAAGAAAAAATATTTTAACAAAATAGAAATCTTGAAAGTAGCAATAGAAAAATGACAAATCACATACAAAGGAAAATATTATATAAGTAAGGGTAGAATTCTCTTCAGAAATAGTGGAACCCAAAGCATTGGAATGCCATTCAAAATGCTGACAGGAAAAAAAAAAAGTTAATGAAGAATTCGACATCCAGCAGAATCATTCTTCCAAAATGAAGATGAAATAAAGACTTTTCTAAAACAAAGAAAACCAGAAAGAAATTGTTGCTAGGAGAACTGTGCTATAAAACAAACCACAAGAAGTCCTTTAGGCTTAAGAAAAATAACACAAAATGGTAACTTAGCTGCACTGGAAAGAGCACCAGAAATGGTAAATATGGGGTAAATCACACACACACACACGCACACACACATGCATTTCTTTTTTTCTTAACTTCTTTAAGACTCAGAATTGTGTAGGGTGCCTGGGTGGCTCAGTGTGTTAAAGCCTCTGCCTTCAGCTCAGGTCGTGATCCCAGGGTCCTGGGCTCGAGCCCTACATCGGGCTCTCTGCTCCGTGGAGAGCCTGCTTCCTCCTCTCTCTCTACCTGCCTTGCTCCCTACCTGTGATCTCTATCTGTCAAATAAATAAATAAAATCTAAAAAAGAAAAAAGACTCAGAATTGTGTAAAGCAGAACTTATTCTGTTATTTCTTAGGGTTTATAAAGCAGATGTAATATACTTGACAACAGTGCAAAATGGGTGGGTGAGATGGAGCTACACTTGGGGCAAGTTTCTGTATTTTATCAGAAGCCAGTGTTAGATTACAATAAAGATGATGTCATAATCCTCAGAGCAGTAGCTTCATAAAGAGTAAAGGACTGTATCTAAAAAGTCAATAAAGAGGGTAAAATGGCGATTATGATTCATAAAAGGAGAAAAGAACAATTAAAAAAGTACTAGAAAAAAAGTAGCTAAATACTGTATCTAAATCCAACTGTATCAATTATACTAAATGTTAACTTACTAAACCCAACAGTAGAGATTTTTAGACTGGATAAAAAAGAAACAACTGTATAATGTGTACAGGAAACATATTTTAAAGTTGAAAAATGTAAACAGGTTGAAAATAAAAGGAAAAAATTAAGCCAACAAATAAATAGGAGTTGGAATTGCTTTACTAATTCCAGACAAAACAGACTTCAAGAAAAGAAATACTACTAGAGAAAGGAACTTCATATTTAATGATAAAAAGAATAACTAAATCATAAGCCTATAACAGTTACAGAAGAAAAGCACCTACCACAGAAATAATGGCAAAGGAGCATGAGGGATATCTGGGGGACGACAGAACTGTTCTAAAACTTGATTCTGGAAGTAGCTAAATCTCATCTCACTGTAAACTTAGAATGGCTGAATTTTACTGTTAATAAAGCCATACAAAATACATAAAAGAGGCAAGAAAAAAAGAGAGTGAGAGACAGGAAGAGGACCTTAGAGTCCATAGGGCTGCCTCAGGCTGTGCAGGACCCTGGACCACTATTTCTGGTAACTTTCCTGTCTACAGAAGCAAGTTGAGTGCTCCAAAATCAATGTGAGTACTCTTCTGACCTCATATGACCCTGAAAACAAACAGTGCTATGGTCACTGAGAATGATTCACTTGCCAGCCCGCCTCACGGGAATGAGGACCTGCCATGGTGCCCAAGACAGTGGTGATCCATAGGACTTTCTTAGTTAACCTGCATCAAATAGATCTTCCTGCGGTAGGAAACAAGATGCACCCTATACAGATCTAGGTCTGGCTCAGGACCCCTCCTCGACAGCACTGCTGATCCTTGATGATTTTAGTAGGCACAGGATATTTTCTATCAGCAAGGGAATTACAAATCTCAAAATCCTTTGAGAGGAGACAGGAGCACCATGCCTGGGAACAGTGATAGTACTAAGAATGAATATATATATATATATTCATTCATATATATATATATATATATATATATATATATATATATATATATATATTTCAATTTAATGAATTCAGTTTAAAAATATTTCTTGGAACAAGTGAAATCTAAACTTGGATCAACTCATTCATTTTCAAACAACACTTTAAGGTATCTTACTACTATTCAACAAATATAGTAATTATTGTATGCCAGTCACTATTTAAATTGTTTAGTAAATACTAATCTATTTCATGATTAAGACAACCTTGTGAAGTAGCTATGACCTTTCTCCCATTTTATTTTTTTTAAAAGATTTATTTATTTTTAGAGAGCGTGTGAGTGAGCGAGCAAATGGGAAGAGGGCCAGAGGAAGAGAGAATCCTGAAGCAGACTCCCTGCTGAGTGCAGAGCCTGATGCAGGGCTCAGTCCCAGGACCCTGAGATCATGACCTGGGCTGAAATCAAGAATCGACCACTTAACCACCTAAGCCACCCAGGAGCCCACCCCCCACCCCCACCCATTCTAGAAAATTTATTTTACCTAACATAAATTAAAAAAAAAAAAAAAAAGGTAGGGAAAAAAGGAAGGAAACAAAGAGGGAGGAAAGAAAATGCTTTGAATGTAGTAAGAACTCAAGATTTGAAATTAAGTTCCTATTTGAAGAGAAATGATAACTTTTCAAAGAGCTTTATTCTCATTTATTACCCATTTCAGGTTCTCACTAAAGTCACAGGGAGGAAGTAGGGATCCAGGATTTCATTGTGTTTAAAGCCACCTGCCTTTAGTGGCAGAGCTAGCTAGTAACAGAATAGTTCTCACTGAGCCCCGCTGACTCCAACAAACTTCATTCCAGAATTTTCAAATCGCCAAACTCCAAAGTCACAGGAATTTGTCACTGGCGAGGGAAAAACAGTAGACTTTCTAATATGATTTACAACCTGGAAATCCCAAGCCCATAAAGCGTGATTGCAGTTTGACCTCCCCCAGGGTTGGCAATTCTTAAACTTTATGTTGAGGTGGCTCTATTTTCAGTGGTTTAAAAAGCCTAAAGGTAAGATTGTTACTTTCTGGCAAGGACGTGAAACCCATTTGTAATTTCTCTCCTGTTGCTAGCGGACATGGTATGATGACTGACAAACAGGCCAGATTTGGGATGCGTAAGAATACTCTATTGCTGGAGAGATTATCTATTTCCCTTTCAAGGATATAATTATGTACCGTGCTGCCCTCCCTAATACCTTCAAGTACCTGGAGTCTACCAGCCAAGCTGCTATTGTTATACTCAAGTCAACACTACTTTCTTCAGAAAACAGCAATGATGTGATTATGTCTTGCAAGCCTCTGGAGATGAGTGTGTCTGCTGAGTTTAAGGTTGTCAATTCACTTTTCTTTCCATTTGCTGCACAGGACTCCTTTCTGACTCAGAGATTTTTACTATTAGCTGCCTCCTGAGCCCAGGAGACAGGCCGTCTTGCAGTAGCTTCCAGGACATTCCCACACAACAAAGGCGGAAAGTCTATTGCTACTGAATCAAGTTTTTTTTATCATGAGGTCATCAGAAAACTTCAAAGAACACTATACAAGAGAGGGAAAGATGCCCACTCTCTGAAGCATTTTGTGTGGAAAACGTTAATGGATAAGCTGTTTGTGCTTCTCCTGAACCTCCCTCCTCAGTATTTACTTAAGACCTTCCACATCCCCTTTGCTCTCTACAATGCAGCGTTTTGAGAGTCAGAAGTACAGAAAGTCAAAGGCAGGTAGATTTATTCTCCTTAGAGAAATAAAAGGCTGGTTGATAGCTGTATAAAGGTAAGGACTTGAATAAGTTTTTATCCAGCTATATTGGAGAAATTAAGAAGAAATAAGAAAATGCCTGTTCTTACTAGAAAATGTTTTTTCGAAGGAAAAACCAATCTCTAGAGAAAACTGCCCTCAGATGTAACCAGTAATGCTTACAATTAAAGAGACGTCTAAGTGCTTTTTGTGCTTATAAGTCCCTTCTGAAATAAAGCCACTGACAGTATTAACCACGGTTCTGGTTTCTGTAAGTCTGATACTTTATCTACCATGTATCTCATGATAATATGTCTGGGTCACCTTGCCATGGTCTCTTGCCTCCCTCAACTAACCCAACCACCCCTTAGGGGGATCTTCCCAGAGCTGCGCTTTTCAAAAACAAACCAATCAATCCAGAGCCCACACCCCAAATGACTCCTTTATGAGGCTCTCACACTCCCACCACTATACAACTGCCTTGCTCACCCCTCGACTTGGTACCAAACTGGAGACTGTCCCTATGCCCCAGAGCCCACTGAAATGATTCAAACTACCAATCCTAGACCTGCTTAGCCAGACTCACCCACTCCTTCCTGTGAAAAGCACAGTAAAGGATCTTGCCACAGCAGTTCCCCACTCCCCCACAGCCTCACTGCCAACCCTGGTGCTTTCTAGTGTGGCCCTGTGTGGTGTGGTCCCTCCTCTTGGGATTGATGAGTAACAAACTACCTTTTTAATGACAGTTATCTCCTGATCTATTTGCTTTACTATAATACAAATTTTCTATTAATATACAATATTTTAAAATCTAGTATTTATCATGCAAGGTTACAACTCTATGTACATTATCCCAGATGGCTGGTCACAGATTATTGGTCCAGGGATGATCAGATGACACAGAACCATCTAAATAGTGGACAATGGCCCATGAGTTGGTCTGGGACACAAGTCCTATGGAACTGTGCTTCTTTGATTACAAGTGGAGAAGTAATGGAATCACAAATACAGACTGATCAGTAAGGGGGTGTGTTCTCCACTGCTGCAATCCAACGTGTGGTGCCTGGAGCTCATAAGAGCTGCAGCATCTTGCATTTTAACAAAAATCCCTAAATGGCCTGTATGCTCATTGAAAAGGACCACTTCTGGTGGTCATGAACATAATCTCTCAGTACCACAAACTGCTGAACTCTGAAATCCTTCTGTGTTCGTGCTGACCCAGCAGCTGCTCATAGCTCCCCACTGATTACAGCAGAAACAGTATGTAGGAACATTCTTGGGAAACTGGGGACTCCCCCAAGAGGTAAATTTGACTCAAGGACTCTCATGACCTTGCTCAATTTCTCTTAGAACTGCATTCTAAAATGTTTGCACCAACCTTCCTTTCCTCCCCCTCTCCTTCACTCAGAGTCAGATCTGCACTGTTGGTCCAATGGCTCTACCAATACTATTGTGTTTTCTCCCCTAGGCATGACCCCAATAAACTGCTAACACCCTTAACCCTATCTGAGAGTCTGCCTTTGAACAACCGGGATTAACCCACAAACTATACCATCTCAAGTGGCAGACTGACAGATCTACAAAACTGACACAAAGAAACTGCCTGAGTTGCAATTACATGAATACAGATATTTATCCTTCCTCACCAGAGGCAGTCTCCCATATCTCTTCCTGAAGCTATGACCTGAGACTGATTATCAGACAAATGTTGGGCCCTGGGTAAGTACAGAGAAAAGACAAAAAAAAAGGTGGGGGGGACACTTTTCCAAATCTGTGGTGGGGATCCATTTTTTGTTTGACTCAGTCATATTTGTGTTATATCAAAAACTATTTTAGGTAAAGACCGGACTCAGTGTCGTTATTGAAAGGACAGGTGTTGGAATTGCTGCTGATATTTTGATCAAGTTCATAAAGAGAAATAGTCAACCTACAGGGATTAGATGGGAGGGAAATAACCCAACACCAGCCCTGGAAGCTGGTATCTCGGCAGAGCAGTACCAGTTGAGGAAGATGATGTGGGCCTTAAGTTAGACCGATGTAATAATGACTTTCATCATCTAAAAAATACACACAAAATATTTTTTCAATTACATTGTATCCCATAATTAACATATATATTTTGCATGTACTTCTGCAGTACTCTAAGAATGTTATAAATTTATCACCCGAAAAGAAACATTACAAGCCATGACCCAAGGAGTTCGAGATCCTGCACAGGACTGAGACTGACCAGAAAAGGTCTTCAGAGTAAAGGTAGTCTGAAGACAAGGTATGTTCACTATCATAAAGGGGACAATCACTGACTGGGTGAATCCTCTACAGGATCTGATTTCTCTTTCCTATGCTCTCAGTGGAGTATTATCTCCATTTAATAGGGGAGGGAACCGGGTTCGCAGAGGTTACATAACTTGAATGAAAACTATGCATTAAGAAAGTAGTAATCTGGAAGTTGAAACAGGTCTGTTTTGTATCAAGCCCAGTACTATTTTTACTGCTCTCTAGCTGCAGTGCTTAATATTCTCCTCCTGAGAAGGTCATAAACATAAGATTATATAACTATAGTATCTTCATATACAGAAATGTAGAATTTTCAAAACACTTTCCCATGTCTCTGTCCTCTAACACATAACTTATTAGTACTGCATATGGTGACAAGCTTAAGATGGGGAACATTGCTTCACCTAGAGTAGTAGTTACATAAGTATATACATGCACCATAACTCATTGAGCTGTACAGTACAGTTAGGAATGCATTTTATTATACATGAATTAAACCTCAATGAAGTTGGTTTCAGGAGTTAAAAGGTGTCCCGGGGTTGCAACAATGGTAGGCTTATAGATTATATGTTCCCTTTGGATGCATGATACTCTGCAAATAGCAATGATAGAATGAAGGTTTTGCCTAAAAATATCCATTTTCCTTCCTGCTTCTTTAGAAATTTTCTTACTGTGTATAGACTATTATAAAATATGTGTAATATATAATAATGACTATCATTCTCTAAAAATTACACAGGGCAAGGATTTTTTCCAATTACATTATAATTTATGAATATACACACTTCACATGATTTTCTACAGGACCCTAAGGATATAAATTCATCAGCCTGAAAATAAACATCACAAACCACGACTCATAGAGTCAGAGATATCATAGAAGGTTGAGATCGACTAGAAGTGGTCTTCTAAGCAAGGGCAATTTGAGGACAAGTTATATCTGCACTGGATTAATCTAAATCCAGACTGTCCCAAGGTGTAAAAATCCCAATTCATTTAAATTTACCCAGCTAATATTTATTGCAGCCATGATGAAAATTTTAGTTCCCCAGAGTCAGCTAGTTTTACCACATTTTTTCAAATATTTTTTCAAAATATTTTTTCAAAAAATATTTTATTTATTCATTTGCCAGAGAGAGGGAGAGAGAGCACAAGCAGGGGGAGTGGCAGGCTGAGGGAGAAGCAGGCTCCTTGCTGAGCAAGGAGCCTGATGCCTACTGATTCCAGGATGCCAGGATCATGACCTGAGCTGAAGGCAGACACTTAACCAACTGAGCCACCGAGGCCTCCCTACCATATTTTAATCTTAATCCACAAGTAAAATAGTTGATTTGGAAGCATTTACTTAGGGCCAAGAGTAGAGTTTAGCAAGGAGCTAGATTGTAGCCATTTTGCCCTCAAGGTTTCATTAACAGAATCAATGCATTCCCTTTCAAATGTCAGAGTTGTTTTTTCTCTTTCTCTGTCTCTCATAATATACACAAACATGGTACACAAACAGATATATACGCATGTATGTACAAATGTATCTGGCTACCTATATTTAAGGATTTATGTTGTATAGTGATCTCCTGATCTGACTTACTAAGAGACCTGCTAAAGTGCACAATCATTATGATGAAAGAATGTTAATGTTAAAAGAAAAATAAACACAAGGATCCTAGCCTTAATACATACAACCTGACTTCATCATCATGGGTTTTATTATCTAATATATTTTCAGATTATGCTAAAACGTTTCACCATGCATCATTTATTGGTTTATGAGTTTCTTGCATTTAGGCTTAAGATAAGTACCAAGAACTGACAAATCAACACTTTTAGCTTGTGCATTGATCATCAGTGCCCATTTAATCCTTTCCTGTTTAAATTACTCAATTCATTAGCCAGACCACAGCCGCAAAAGCACTTCCCAGTTGCATTCAAGAAAAGCTCAACATTCTTCCTGAGGAAAAGCCCTGCTTAGATTTCTGTAACTACCCTCATATTTAGACCCTGAATTTAACTTACCTCTGCTCTTCTGTGGCTTTAGAGATGTTAATTTCCTTGTTAACCCACAATTAGAGGAGTAAATCATAGGCAATTTTCTTAAAGAAATACTGAATTAAATGCAAATTACTTGAGTAATTCCTATAAGCACAGTCATATTAGTAATGCATCCATGACTCTTTTTTGTGCTGTAGAAAGGGGGTGTGCTAAATTTCACTCTACTTTAAGGGAAGTTTCCCATCTCTAAAGCCATCTAAGGAGGTATAAATCAATATAAGTAGAAAGATGGAGGAATGGATTCATTTTCATATTATGTCAGGTTAAAATTCAATCAAAAACTTTTTAGGAATAATCTATTTTCACCTCTTTAATAAACTACATTTACCAAATTTATTGTTTTCTTTTAAAAAATGGATGCATTCATTCCACATTCTATACTGACTGGGACTGCATGCTATTGTAGAACTTTGTGAAGAGACACACCATACTCTCTTAAGAGAGATCATTCCCCCTCCTCTCTGCTATATTCTGGCTCCTCTTTTCAGTCTATGAATACCCTTCAGTGTTGATTAAAGAGACGTGTTTCCATAGTGTGCACATATCATTTTGTTCAATCCTCAATGGAAGCCCCCATAAATGCATCTTAGTAGGACTATTTTACAGATTAAGAAGTAGCTTCAGGGAGTCAAAGTGATGTTCAGGGTTGCACTGATAGTAGGTGACAGACCTGGAAAGCAAACATAAGTGAGCCTGACTTCAAACAGGCTTTTCTAATTTGCCTCATTCACTTTGTTGCTGTGTTAACTCTTGAGGCCCCGGAAATTCTAAAGAACAAACTAGTATCTATCAAATCAAAATGAATACTGAGCCATTAGCCTGAATATAGCATCTATAATCAAGGTCTTTGGTACTGAGCCAACAAGATGTGTCTCTGAATTATTCACATAATCTTTAATTTGTACTTTTGACAGCAGATCTAAATAGAGTCAAAACTTATTCTTAGCTTACGCTGAGTTGTTTTATTATCCTATCTTATACACTCATATAGGCTTTGTTACTCAACATTCAATTCTTTATTCCGAGATTTCATAACAGGTATTTTAATTAGGTCACAATTTCACTAATGAGTGATGGTTCTCAAGGAAAGAGGAGTCTTCAGTTGGAAATGAGGATTTTTGTCTGAACGCCATGTTTACATAGTGGGTATCTTGAAATCTATCTGCTTTTGTTATTTTCCCCCTACATTATCAGGGATTAGATACTACTGTTAGGTCCGTTATTATGAAAGGATACTGAGACAAAGTGAAAGTTATTTAAAGCTTTATCTTATGCCAATTATTAGAAGTCAGACTGATTGGTCAGGGGAATGAGACTGAAACAAAGTTAAAGTTAGGCAAAGCTTTATTCTATGTTAAGCATTAAAAGTTAGACTGACCGGCCAGGGCCATCTCCGAAGAGAGCGACCACCCCCAGCTTACAGGCTCAAGAATTGACTGATTGACCGGTCAGGGCCGCCTCGGAAGACAGCGAACCATCCCAGCCTCAGACTAACTTTTATAGAGCAAAAGTCTGGCCACACATAGGTGGCCAATGAGATTGTAACATTGCATAGTCATGTTAGGCCACACACAGGTGGCCAATTGATTTACAATTTACCCTATAGTAGCTGTTTGAACTAACTTCTCACTCTGGTCAGAACTGGCGCTCAAGTTTGGCGCCCAAAAGGTGGAGTTTACATTCTTTGGTGGTTAGGGAGACAGTATGTGTACTTTTACTGATTGGATGTCTCCACCTGGCCCGACTCGTCCTTGTATTCTGGGCTCTGTTATTAGGAACTAGCCGACCATATTTTACTGGTTTCCCAGACTTGCTTCTAAGTAAGTTTCTCTGGGGGCAGGGTCAATTTAAGTTTACTGCACAAACAACAAAATGGCTATTTAACCAAGATGGAGTCGCTCTGGCTAAATAGTTCCTTACAAACACGACTGTCTTTTATTATCTTATTTTTTTTCCATAACTTGCATTCCTTTTGATTTAGAATATTTTAACCTCATTTTCCACTACCCCTCCCCCTGGATTTACAATATCCTTCTCACTGATCACTGTTCATATTGCATTGTCTGATCTCTCTTGCATTGTATTCCTTCTCCAAGAATTTGGTAGTCTTCAAGTGGAGGGCAGGGAGAGGAATGGGGAATGGTTATACCTACTCACTTACGGCTACAATCAGCTACAATCACACATGGTATTTCTCAATCAGTCCCTTCCTGCTCTACTTCATATCCCCCATTGTTGATATATTCTGTTCGTAAAGCCCCTTGAAGGATTTTTGGTATTGTGGATAGCTCTTGGAGCCCTTGGAGAGAACATTATTATCTACTGATGGGCATTGGTGAGAATGTAAGCTATTCAATACTTAGCAGATGTAAATAACATCAGAATCATATGAAAACCCTTCAGAGTTCATAGAATGGTACTCTCTAACATAAACCACTGAAAGAGTGTAAGTGGAAAATGAGAGAGCTCCTCCACTGCAAATTTGGGGGTGGTTACAAATTTAGAGAAATGAGTTATGAGAAGATACTGAAATGATGGAATGAGGAAATTTCTTTGTTGTTACTTACACAAGCATCAATTAGAATGTATTTGTGCTTCAAGCAGGCTGAAAATATCCATATCCTTTTCTTCTGCAAGTGCCAAGATATATTTAATTTCTCAAAATAATGCAGGTTAGACAAGTCCTTGCAATCTCTGTATTAGCTTGTGTTTACAATGAACAATTGAGACTGAAAGAATTGGTCTTAGATTAGATTGGAATAGAGTAGATTGAAGAAGCAAATGTTCTGTGGACCTCATTATATTCCATGCATACAATAAATCCCATTACACTAATAACTGAGATTTTTTAGTCCTATCACCAGACCTCCCATTTGTGTGTCTCCTAAAAGAGGCTCCCAGACTATTCCAAGTTTTCTATTAGTCTGGAACAGGTGTCCACAGGTTTTTATTTGGGGGGGTGGTTAATGTTTAGTTAGCCAGCATATAGTACATTAATTTTTGATATAGTGTTCAGTGATTCATTAGTTGTGTATAACACCTAGTACTCATCACAACACATGCCCTTCTTAATACCCATCACCGTGCTAACCCATCCTCCCACCCCTGCCCCCCACCCCCGAAACCCTCAGTTTGTTTCCTGGAGTCCATAGTGTCTCACGGTTTTTCTCTCTCTCTGATTTCTCCCTCTTCTGTTTTCCCTCCCTTCCCCTATGGGCTTCCATGCTATTCTTTATGTTCCACCTATGAGTGAAACCATATGATAACCGTCTTTCTCAGCTTGACTCATTTGACTTAGCATAATCTCCTCCAGTTCCAACCATATTGATGCAAATTGTGGGTATTCATCCTTTCTGATGGCTGAGTAATACTCCACTGAATATATGGACCACATCTTCTTTAATCATTTGTCTGTTGAAGGACATCTTGGTGAGCCAGTGTCTTAATCACAATCTTACACAGGAGCTCTAGAACTCCCTTGTCCATATTCTATACCCAGGAAACCACCTGCACAAGCGCAGTACAGTCCCTGCTACAGGTCATGGTGATAGTGCCTACATCCATATCAAGTGTGCAATTTGTCCTGATTCTCTAGATGTCATAACACCGTAGGATTCTTGGCAGAAACTGAGAGTATATCCCCTTCCCCATCAGGGTGCAGTGTATTCTCACTTAGGTCCTAAGATTCGTTTGCTTTCTCCTAGAGTTTCACAAAGGCTGCCATAATGATCATTTCTTCAGGATATTATGTGCACCTCTCTCTCCACAACTAGTACAAGTGGTCAATGCCTACCCCTCCCTCTTTTCCTCCTCTTTAACTCTGACTAAATGATTTTTATAGAAGACTACGAAATAGCCAACAAATAAAAGCCTCCACCCCCTCTTTCAATTCACTCTTCAGCAATAAAATATCACCAACTAATAGATCCAAAAAAGAAGCACTGGCAAGTAGACTCTAAACCCTGAACCTTGGTTTGGGATTGGTGGGGCACCTTATTTTAGATTATTCAACTTTAGAAGATACATAGGACCACCTAGTCTGATGTTTTCACTGAAGGATGGGAGACTGAGGCCTAACAGACATGCTCAGAGTCTCTGGGCTACTTAGTCATGAAGTCAATTCAAATTGTCTAAATCATGATAATAAACTCTGCATGTGAAAAAGGGACGTTTACAGAGTCACGACATACTGAACTGAAGTAATATTAATTCGCCTTTTTATTCCCTGTGCCTAACATAATACTTTGACACATACGGAACTGGGGTGGGAAAGGGGAGGTTCAAAAAATATCTACTCAATGAACTCAACAAGAAGATAGTAAAATCTCCAGATTAATTTCATTACATATTTATCTGAAAATACTTAACCAGTCACAAGAACTATTAGTTCTTATACTACCATTTTATATATAGCTAAGTTCTTTATGCCTTAGAAAATTCAAACTGCAATGGTAGTGAAGCTGGTATTCCATGGTACAATGAGTTCTATTATGGTGCCTAGCATCCAGGACTTCAAGGGAAGTAAATTACCATTGAATCTACGTTCTCCACATGCAGGTTACATTTTGTCTCACCTTGGTGAAAAATATTCAATTTGAACTTTTTGAGGCTTAGAACGAAACCAGCTCTCCATGAAAACCAATATTAGTTTACTCGTTGCACTTGCATGACTTCAAAAGTGAGAGCCAATGAAGGAGTCGTGAAACCTTCCTGCTATTTAACAGTGCCTTTATTTCATGAGGATTACCTCACCTAGCAGTAACTAGCAGTAGGAATTAAGTTATACTGCTATTACAGATTTTTGTAAAGGAGTTAATTCTTCTCCATATGCCAGAGGAAATTCTTCATTAAAGAAATATATATATTTTTTGCTGTATTCAGTCAAAAAAGTTGTATGCAACTGCCACATTTGGAAATGAATCTGGCCTCAAAACAGGGCTAAAATAACCATATTTAATAACACTGAGTTCGGGGGAGATGTATACTATTTACTACCATTTACTACCAACTTGAAACAATTAAGTCCACATGTTTTCAAGATCTAAGATTTTTTTTTTTTGCCATGAAGTAGTTGAAAGAAAAAGTAATTCTTTTAAAAACTGCTGTACCATCAGGGTTAGTAAACAGAACTTTATCTTCTTTAACAAGCTGAAGGAGGCTTGAAGTAAGAGCTGGCGTGTCTGTATATAGAGTTTTGGCTGTAAGAAGCCCAACAAAGGAAATTATATTTCTAGAAGTTTGGATTTCTTCATTATAGTTTGGGCAAGGGTTAGCTTGAATGAGTATTTCTTAACCATTTTTTATGTTATAAATCCTTGAAAAAATTAATGAAGTCTAAGACTGCTCTCCACAGGGTGGGGGAAAAAGAAATGAACACATGAACAATCATAGAATTGTTCTTACATGTTCAGGTGGTTCACTGATCCCAGAAGAATACATGGACTAGGACATTGGAACCTTTTAGGGGTAACCTCTGAATGTATTAATTTCTAAATCCCTAAATCCAGGTGCATTGTAGGCACTCAAAAATTGTGGCTGAATTAAAAATTATCTTTACGAAAAAAAAAGTGAAGACAAGTCACAACTCTATGGATAGAAATTAAATCCATTTTTTAAACTGTCCTTACTTGCAGAGTATCTACAACATCCTGATCACTTTAGAACTCTTCTAATTATAGGAGTTTATCATATAATTAAGTGGATCAGAGACTTATACTGCCCAAAAAGCTCAAATATTATCCATGGCTTTTTTAGAAGTGAAGTTGAAGGAGAGAAGAATGGAATGGTCATTTTAACTGGTAATAACCTAAAAGAGCTGGCCACGTAAGAGAAATCAGCATGTAATAAAAGCTGGCCAGACATTTGGGAGTGTAAGGAAAACTACAAAACAGAGGACTCTAAGAGGTATGAAACAGGCTTATCTGTGAGGAGAGACAAAATGACAGAGATCATGGATTAACATATCCAGACTTAAGTTTAACTTATTTATTTTAAAGATTTATTTATTTATTTGATTGAGAGAGAGTAGGTGAGAGAGAGAGCACAAGTAAGGGGAGGGCTAGGGGAGAGGGAGAAGCAGACTCCTCTGCTGAGCAGGGGGCCCAATGAGGGTCTCAATCCCAGGACCATGGGATCATGACCTGAGCCAAAGTCAGACAGATGTTCAACCAACTGAGCCACCCAGGTGCCCCTAAGTTTAACTTTAAAATGTCAGAGGACACAGACCTACATTAGCTGAAGTGGAAAGTGCACTGATGTGGTGGTCAGGAAAGCTGGTGCTGGTCTGAATCATTATTCTTTGGCTGTAGAAGGAGACCTTAGCGGTGTCATCTGTGACTGTTGGCCTGGAATCTATACATCCCTTGCAAGATGAGAGGGCTCATTAACTGAGCCTGAAAGTCTTGGTAGCTTTGGAATTTTAGCTTTCTTTGATATATCTCTACTTGCAGAATTTCAAAGGATGGTTCAAACCACAACTAACCAATCTCAGATTTTTCTTGCTTAAGTTTTTGTGACTCTGACTTAGGACACATAATGTTTTAAAAAAATAAGGATAAAAAGGGTAAGATGTAAATAATTAAGTCTACATTAAAATGTGATTCCCTAGAAAGATAACGGTTGTTTTTGATTTTTTAAATGTAGAAAACTAAGTGAAAAACAAAATTTGCAAATGAATGTAGTAGGCTTGCAAGGAGGTAGAACTTCAATTATGTTTGGACAGAATGCATCATTTAAAAGTTAAGAGGCACATATCTTGTCTAGGTATAAATAGCAAAGATATTTTAGAGAACTTTGTTCTGTTAAGAACGATGTACATAGTCTCTTTCAGTTATATAACAACTCATTGCTCAGAAAGTTATGAAGTAAAAGGGCACTGGAGAGGTTGCTAGGCCTTTGGACTCTTGGGACCCTCTGGCAGGCCCTGAACTCACCAATGGGATGCTTATGACAGCTGAGGTTTGGACCTTCTAAATGACTACTTATTCTCAGATCACTCCCAAGATAGCAGTGGGGGTGAAAAGGGTGTTAATTCCAGAGTAAACCTCCCTAGATTTTGGAATTATTACAGGTGAAGGAAGGTAAGACCTGACTTCTGACCAACACCATCAAGGAAAGAAGGGTTCAGTTGGGTAGAGTAGCTATAACAGCCAGGGATCAGAAGGCTGCAGCTTTGAAAGAAAAGAAGGCTAATGAGCCTAATGTCTTACTGCCTGGCTATAGTAAATATTATACCTGCCATTTTTTCTTGGTTATTATTTAATCTGAAATGATATATTCTTTGACATTTTTATGCATTTCCCCCACATGCTACTATATAGAAAAGATTACAAGTTGGTCAAATAAACATTTTAAATATACAGTACATAGCTCTGTGCTAAGGAGTCTATCTACCCTATACAGGGAAATAACCAATAATTACAAAATGGCAAGTGATGGCTGATAGAAAGCACCCTAGTAGTCCTTCAAAATGCAAAGCAGCCCTCATTGTGGTCTGGGATGGTGATGGTGATCTGGCCAGCATTTTTGGAAGAGAGGACATAACATATGCATGGGGGTTACAAAAGCAGAGAACAGAGAAGTGGGTTGGGTAGGCAGGGTAGGGATTAAACAAAGAGTACGTTGTTTGAAGTCAAGAAGACTAGGGTGTCTATAGAGGTATTGTAAAAACCATGGTTACAAAGCTAAGGAGGATAAACCTTCTTTTGATATAATAAATAGTGGCTACAAAAATTATTATAGAACCAAAATATACTTTAAGAAGTTAAAAGTAGATATGAGATTTAAAAAAATTATACAGAAAGAGTGACTGCAGAGTGGGCAGGGACGATCGAGTGACATTGAATAAATGCTTCCTAAGGAAAAGGAGATTACCATTTTGTACTACCTGCTAAACTAAATGTTTAAAAAAGTCAGGAGAAGAAGACAGATTATATTCCCTGTTCATATGTTGCATGATCACAGGATCATTTCTGAATAGGGTATAGAAGGAAAGCATAATGTACAGAATTTCATCTAAATACTATCCTCCTGTTTTTCTGTATTTCACACCCAGAAAGAGAGGGAGGTGAGGAAAACTGGCAAAAAAGTATGAATTTATTTTTCAAAAGTGTATAAATTCTAAGGAATATTTATAGTTCCTCTGATCTACTTGCCTCCATTTTATGAATCTTTATTGTACTCTCAGGTACAAAACAATATTTAGAAAATATAAGGGATCTAATCATCAGACAATATTCCATTCCTTGCATTCATCATACCATGCTCTATTTAATAAGGCTATGAAATAGACTAATAATTTGAAGCTATTTTCAACAGCAAAGATTAAATTAGTAACTTTCTGTTAACCACAGCTTTAAATTTTAATAATGAATGCCTTCTCTCCACGCATTTTAGTTAATCAAGAGTCAGGAAGATTGATTTCTCATGGGGAAATGATATGCTATTGTTCAATTTATTTACTAGTAAAATTTTATATTCAAAAACTCCATGCATCAAATTTAATTACTAAGCAGATGATGCCATATAAAAAAGGGGAAGGTATGGAGAAATGTGAAGATTTAAGCTGTAAATTTTAACAGCATCATTTTCTAAATGATGTAAAGGGTATAATGCCCAATGGTAGGTAAATTTCCTTGAGTATTGGTATTACTCTTCTTAAACTACATGCTGATCAAAATGAAAAAAAAAAAAGATTAAGAAAGAAATAGGAGCAGGGGATAACACATTTCCATTATGTTACTATTCTCTGCCTTTTTAGAAGATTTTGGACTTTAATGGTTGTCAGCACCTTGCCTCACATGTGTGGCTTTGTTTCTCTCCAATCCACAAACCAAAAGTAAAATTGGACACATGAGCTGACCTTTACCATCAGCCGTTCTTTTATTTGAAGATGATAATGGATTTTCCTCATGGAGGAAGTTGTAAACCACGAGAGCCCTCATTTATCACACTGTTCAAGTGTGTGAAGTGGTGACAGTAGGGGGAACAGGAGGCAGCGGCTCCTAGGACAACAGTCGACAGGCAGAGCTGCATCATGGTTTATTACTTCAAAATGTTCTTTGATTACATATAATAAAGTTAATCTCTTGCTGACATTTAACCTGCATCTTCGTGGCCAAAATAATAAGACCCATTCTGCAAGCTGTTAGAGAAAGCAGTTGTCAAAACTATGAAAGGAAGGCCTCAGTAAATTTGACTCCAAACTCCTTATCAATCTCTTTCCAGAAAATCAAGGCAGGTTTGAGGAATACTAAAGATAAAATAGGAAAACAACAAAGAACTGCTGTCCAAAAAATATTTTCTTCAGTGTATGGCTGAAGTGCTTAAAAGGATACCATTTCTAAATGCTGATTTCTTGTGTTATTTATTAACTCTTAATTTACATTGGAAACTATACTCAGTGCTTTAAATACACCATCTAACTGCATCACTCTAAGGTTTCTGAAAACTAGCCATTGCTAAACCTTTTTACAGAGCAGGAAACTGAGGAATGGGACCAGAATGACCACTCAGGTGTTCTTGATACCAAATCTTAACCTCTTTCCATTATGCCCATCTACCTCCTCTCTACTCATCTTGAATTAAGAATTTTTCTTTTGCAAGACAAATTATACTGGGAAGATGAAAATACTATGCCTATCAGCTACCTGCTTAAACCTTAGTGCAACTCATTTCAATTCATATGATTTCTTCCTTAGAGTTGGTGTATTTGATGCCAAAATGCTAGTCTGTGGTCCCTAAATAAGAGAGACATGGTCAAAGGGTCCTAGTAGGCATATGGATACAATGAATATCTGGTGGGTGGGAACACTGAACCCTGGAAAACAGGTATAAGATGGAAAGAAAAGGAAGTTTCAAAAATTAAATTCATCATCTTGCTGTTAGCTCGACTTAACTGAGGTTGGAATCTGTTCCGAAAGTTGGCATAGAAAGTCTCATTTTCCTACCATTAAAGTACCAGGTATTTACTTGTATCTTTAAGGAGCAGAAAAAGAATTCAGGGTTAAATGTAAAATTGTAAAGGATGGATATAGTTGAAGAAAGAGCTAATCAAGAAATTGCTCTTGTCTTCCTAATTGAAGTGCAAAGAGATTAGCTAAAACCAAGACCAAATTAGAAGCAGTACTCTTAAAGAAGAAAAAGAGTGAGAGAAGGAAAGAAAACACTTTAGATTTTGCAAAGATCAAATTCACAGCACAGATTGCTTAATAAAATTGGGTAATAATCATGGTATGTAGGATACTGGAAACAACCTGGAAATTAATGGAATTGTACACTAATTTTCTAGAAACAACTCAATTCATTTCCTTCAAATAATTTTTCTCCCATGTGTCACTTTTAAATGGTTTACCTTTCTTTCAGCTGACTTTGAAAGTAAGGAAGGCAAAATCTTCAAAAAATTAACTGGAAAATATTATTTCCAACAGTATATAGCATGAAACGGGTCTTGGCTCAAAGCCGTGGCCAACATAATAAAATGGCTTCCAGCAGCCTGAGGGTGAAGAGGCTTGTCAACCGCTGTCTTTTGGCCAAGCCTGTATCCAAACTTGTGTCCACATGATGGCAAATAGTCTATCTAGTTAAGACCTATTGCGAATAAGGGAACAAAAGGCAGTAGTTAGACACATTCCTTGGCAACATGTAAACAGAACTGAGCAGCTGACTTAATATTATGTCCTCTAGTTCCTGGCTGTTACATACATCTAGACTAATGGACACAGTGAATAGTAATAGTCCTATCAAAACAGTTGGTCACTCCTATAATTCCTGATAGTCTTTCCCAGTAGTTAATTCAGAAAAAAAGATCAATGAGTTTTCTCTTTTCACCCTTCTCTTTTCACTTTAAATCCAGTTGGTAAGGGGAAAAAAAATCACTATTTCGTGTGTGTGTGTATGTGTATGTTTCATTCCTTCAAGGTCCAGTGAAAAGCTCTCTAAGAGGTCTTAGTTTTACTACACAGTATTACTACGCACATACCAAGTACTCAACTAGACAATGGCCTAGCTGCTGGAGAATACATCCTTGCCATTATCTGGGACAATGTATCTTTAGCTTAAAAATACAGGGACACACAAAAACTCCACTCCCATGTTCACTGAAGCATTGTTCACTATAGCCAAGACGTGGAAACAACACAAGTGCCCCCTGACAGAAGAACAGATCAAGAAAATGTGGTATATACCTAAACTAGGGTATTATTCAGCCTTAAAAAAGGATGAACCGTGGGGCTCCTGGGTGGTTCAGTCATTAAGCGTCTGCCTTCAGATCAGAGCATGATCCAAGGGTCCTGGGATGGAGCCCACATCAGGCTCCCTGCTCGGCATGAAGCCTGCTTCTCCTTCTTCCACTCCCCCTGCTTGTGTTCCCTCTTTCTCGCACTCTCTGCCTCTCCCTCTGTCAAATAAATAAAATCTTAAAAAAAAAAAAAAGAATGAACCTTGAGGATACTATGTTAAGTGAGATAGTCCAGTCACTGAAAAACACTGCATGATTCCAATTGTATGAGGTATCGAAGAGTAAAATTTATGAGAACAGAAAGTAGAATGGTGGCTGCCAGAGGGTGAGAAGAGAGGGAAGTAAGCAGTTGTGCTTGAATAGGCATAAAATTTCAGTTATTCAAGATGAGTAAGTTCTAGAGATCCTCTGTACAACATTGTGCTTTTATATACTACAATGTACAAATAAAAATTTCCTAAGAATGTAGATCTCATGTAAAGTGTTCTTACCACAGTAAAAATAAAACAAAAACTGGGATCAACTGAGTAATTAACTGTCACTGGTCTGTGGATCTCAAATTCAGATTTAAAATAAACCTTTGAGGTAATTACTTGTTTGTTATTAGTGTGACCAGAAGGACAAATGTAAATAAAGGTTTAACTGTATCCTATAGTAATGTATCAAGCATTTGTTTGGAATCCAAAATACACTTACATTCATTTTTTTATAAGAATTATCTTTGCAATAAAACAATCATAAATACATGTATGGACAGTTCTTCTAAACAGCTTCTGGGGTGTCTAGACTATGTCCATTATCCCCTGGAGATCCTCAGTTATCAGTTGGATAAACTTTCATGTAAAAGATTAGTCTATCTATCACTTTCTCAACAGCAATGCTTCTGTAAGGGTCTCCCGAGGGATAAAAACAAAACACAACAGCTCCGGCACCTATTAAAATCTTTATCTTACTTTCTAACATCATTTGGGATGGATTTATAAAACATATGGTCCTGCGTATGTAAAGGGAATTGTCATCAATAAAAAAACATAATTAAAATTTACACTTTGAATTCTGTAACATCTAGCAGAAAGTTCTAAAAATCTCTATCCTGATTGCCAATGATCCATAGGAGGTCGAACTTAGCTGGTACTCAGTGGGTACCTTTTGAATGTTAGTAGGTAAATGCTAATGGCCGGAAATAAACATTTTAGTTGTACTCACTTTACCACTGTTTATAACATCATCGTTCATGCTAGCT
Organism: Mellivora capensis; assembly: GCA_004024625.1. Taxonomy (NCBI): domain Eukaryota; kingdom Metazoa; phylum Chordata; class Mammalia; order Carnivora; family Mustelidae; genus Mellivora; species Mellivora capensis. The sequence goes on along the minus strand of PISX010004626.1, from coordinate 83,453 downwards.
TAGTGATTACTCTGATCTTATGTCCTGTCCAATCTATTTGCATTTTCTCCTTGGGGAAACTCAAATTACCATTGATTTCTCTGATGGATTTTTCTAATGACTATCTGTTGCCCCTGAGTTGCTCAAGTGTTTTCTGCACGTGATTCCATGCAGAACAAAAATGTTGTTCTGGGCAACTTGCAGTCATGCAGTACACAACAAGTAGAGCTGTGTAGTGATGCAGGAAGGAGACGACAGGAAGAAGAGGTGTTCTCTTGACATGGAGGGACGGTTGAGATATGGTGAGTGATTTCAGCCAGCAAAACATAAAAACATCCCGCATTGAGGATGTAAAGAGGGGGTGTGTGTGTGTGTGTGTGTGTGTGCATACACATCAAGAATAACACTGAGTTCCAATCTGGGGTTTATCTTCCCCTATCCTCCAATCTTATTTGGGTATAACGGATATAGCAGGACATATTATATTTAGAATTTTGTAAGTTTGACATAGACATGTTAGGAACCTGACATGTACCTATCAACCCCTAATAATACCACGACAATCAAGATAACAAACATAAATATTATCCTCAAAGTTTTCTTTTGGTCCCTTTTTTGTTGTCATAAGGACCTTGAAATCTATACACATTAAATTTTTTTTAAGTTTACAACGCCATATTTTTAACTACAGGCATTATGTCAGGATTTCCTATTTTTAACCATTCGTATCATCTAAAGGATAACTCCACAGTGATTTTAAAAGCTACAGTTAGAATTTTCAAATATGTATTTGATTTTAATCCAACAAATGCAATGCTTGAAACAAACAAACAAACAAAAAAAACCTTGTGGTCCCCAAGAACAAAATTTTTAAGCACCAAAGAAACAAAACCCAATTTTTTTTATTGGTTCTGGGATTGGGTGGGTTAGTATTTTCTCAGGAAGAGAAGAAAGAGGAGACCAGATCAGCTTTTCTATTTGTTAGCATTATAAGCCACCCAGAAAAAAAATGTAAAGTGCCTCCCTTGATCAAATATTAATAAGTATAGGAAATTAAGTTAACATGAACGGAATTTCAGTTTTATCTCTAACATCTGAGAGCTGAGGGCAGTCAGGAATGCTGCTGTGGGAATATTGGAAACTTCACTCTAGTCCTGGATTTACCCATCATGCTTGAAAAAATGTTACATATCTGTGGCTCATGCTGCAGGAAAGTGGAACTTTGTCATTTCTTTCCTGGTTATCATCTAGCAATTTCACATTCAATCTCTGTCCATTCAGACCTGATGATTTGCAACTCTCCTCTCAAGCAAGGCACGACTGAATGCTCCCTTCTCTAAAAAGTGATGGGACATGTCTTAGTTTTTTCACCTCAGAAGATTTGTGAGAAATATACTGTGTACATGTACATATGTGAAATGGAGAAAAAGAGAATGAAAGGACAAAACTGTGAAGTCTCAGCCCCATAGCGAGAGAGCCATTTCATTAACAGCTTTTTTTAGAGATTCGATCATAGATACCTAGTGTGGCAATTATCTCTCCCCATAAATGAGTAACATTTAGGCCACTACCACCTCTGTTTCCAATTTCATAATCAGTGAAAATGTGTATCTTATGTTGTAAGCAGTAGATAAAATTAAGAAGGTCCAATCTTAAAGTCATACCCCTAAATCTCCTATACCAATATTTTGAAACTCTAAGTACCTTTTCTCAGAGAAGATATATTTACCCACACATATATGTATATAAAAGATACATATAGAGAAGATATATGTATATGTGCATACATATATAAAACATAAGCCTATGGGGCGCCTGGGTGGCTCAGCGGGTTAAGCCTCTCCCTTCGGCTCAGGTCATGATCTCAGGGTCCTCGGATCGAGCCCCGCATCGGGCTCTCTGCTCAGCAGGGAGCCTGCTTCCTCCTCTCTCTCTCTGTCTGCCTCTCTGCCTACCTGCGATCTCTCTCAAATAAATAAAATCTTTAAAAAAACAAAAACAAAAAACATAAGCCTATTATGCTTATGTAAAATATATATCATACATATATTGGCACATATACATATACATTATGTATGCATATACCTGATATGTGCGAACACCTTATCTAATTAGTGTTTATTTCATAATTTTAATAAGTTACTTCTGATTTTATTATAAAGTTAGTAACAGTTGAAATATTTTTACCTTTTTCACTCTATCCCATTTGGTCCTATACTGAGTGTTTTGCTATCCTTCAGATCTAAATATCAAACAATTAACTGGAAAGCTACACCTAGCTACTTTAAGGAACCTCAAACTAAGCATGTCTGGAACTAATCACGTCATGTCCAGCCCTCAAGGTTTTCTCTGTCCATTAATGGGGTCAGCATCTCACTAAGCCATCTAGCTTGAAAGATGATTCTCCCTAATCCCTCTCTGCCTCAAATTCCAATACATCAACATGCCTTATAAATTCTGTGAAACGATTCCTGAGGCTATAACCAGTTGTACCTAACAACGTACTGCTCCTGACCCCCATAATGGCTGAGGACCTTTGTGTTTTCCTGCGCTCAGAAGGCTTTTTCTCCATTTCCTATTCGTTAAGATCATCTTACAGGCTCAGGTCAGTTGTAACTTCCTTTACAAAACCCTCCCTAACTTCATTACCTAGAATTAATTGTTCCCTACTCAGTGCTTCTGGAAATCCAACTATAAAAAAATAAATACACACTAATTAGAATTCAAAGAAGCAGTTACTGTAAGTGCCTTCAGGGGAAGGGTTAGATCATATTTACTTCCAAGTGTATTGCTCCTGGAACAGTGCCCAGCATATTCAATTGTCATTAAAGCTTTCAGCTGGTATAAGGGGCCTCTGCTCCCTCACACACCAAGTCAGTAGAGACAGGCATTAATCCGGACTCTGGAGACAGGGTTCCTTGTGTCTAAGTCATAGATCTCTGAGTTGCTATCTGTGCAACGAGGGCAATGACTTTAACCTCCCTGAAGATCACTTTCTTCAGCTTTAAAAAAAGGCAAGGGAGTAGCACCTTCCTCACAGGATCAATCCAAGAACTAAAAAGGTAACACAGGCAAAGCATTCTGGTCATCAGTTTGAACTCTTAATATTATTCTTTCCTTGAGCAGGAGAGCCACCAGAACATCAGAACCAATGGTGGTTTGGTGCAACAGAAGGCCAACACAAGGGAGCAGCTATAGATCCCAAGGCATCCTGCTGAGGACTCTTCTCCTAAATGGGACAACACATACTCTTAGCTCTTACCCATGACTTCTGTCACTTAATAACTTCCCACTCTTTCTGCCTTCTCAAGCTGTTCGCTACAACCAGAGCACTGTGCGATGCTCTAATGTTCCAGGAGTCTGACTTAAAACTGATCTATAACTCAGAGAACCTAGGCTGTTCTAGGATCTACTACCTTTCCCTGATTCTGGTCAGTTCTCCCCGTTGTGGTACAAGGTGGGAAGTCAGACACAATCAAGGTGGAAAGGGTGGTGCAGAGAAGAGAAAGCCCTAAATGGAGGCTGAGGAAAGGAATAATTATCCTTAGGAGCCTACTGAGCCCTTCAGCCAGGAAAGGTATTTCCAGATGGCAAGTTATAATTAAGAAGGCTGGTAGGCGTCCTGAAGCCCAGGACTAGCGTTTCTCAAATGCTACTACATGTATCTCCTGTGACTGCTCAGTGGGGCTTCCATGCTTAAGTAAGTTAGCGAAATATATCCACCATGTCATCTGGATATTTATATTATATATTAGTGTTTAGTAAACATTTTGTAAATTAAAAAAATCCATAGTCTAATTCTGTATTTCTGAGAATTATTTAAATATAAGAATTTATACAATTACTTCTATCTTAGAATGTTAAGTGACTTCTTGTTGAACATGTGAGATATGGTTGAAAAGCTGATCGATACTAATAAGCAGTCAACAGTTTTATATATGCAAAAATGAACCCTATGGCTAAGCTTTCACAGAATGCTATTTCCACGAGCCCAAAAGAAATGCACTCTTCACTTTTACAGGCGTTGTTCCTGAGAACACTATGATGTGTGAAAGGCTAATGGGATCTATTTTATTTGTGTGATCTGATTTTTACTGTCTTCTCTAACTCCATATATTCTGTGAAATTTTTACAGGGGGCTTGAGGGCTGGCAAAGGACAACCCATGAGCCAAATCCAGTCTACTGCCTGCTTGTGGATAGAAAGTTTGTTGTGAAACCCAGAAATGTTCTTTGTTTATTAATATTTCTGGCTAACTGTGCCACACAACAGAGCCAACTAGTCCTGCCAGAGATCATGTGGCCTCCAAAGCCTAAAATATTTACTATCTGGCCCTTTATAGAAGAAGCTTCCCGACTCTAATTTCTAGGATTATTATTTAATTTAAAATTAGATGACATCTTTCTAAAAGTATGATTATAGACTTTATTATCCATGTTAATTCAATCTGGAGAATGTCCACTTAATAACTTTATCTAATGCCAGGGAAAAAAAAGAAAAAAAAAGCCTTAAAACTATTGTGGATACAAAACTAAAACATCAAAAACCAGCTGTTCCATAAGAGTGCAAAAGTCACGGCATGCAGACAGTCTCAGTGTTTTGAGAAAGTACTAAGAGTTGCACATTTAGAGAATTCTTTTTTTCAGAATTCTGACTTAATTTTTAAAGCTTTACTAAGCTGTCTTCTTAAAACTCTAGACACTTTCCAGAGTCCTTCACATCATTAAAATTTTAATCTTGTTAATTTATTAATACACTTAAATTTAGCCTCTTCTGAACACTAATGAAAATCTTTATTTGAATTATAATTAATTGGAAAGTTCTTGAAACATGCAATTTAGTTTAATCAAAAGTGAAAATTCTCATCTTTCCTCAGTAAAGATAGAACTTCAGAGTTATTGCTCAGTATGTAGAACACTACATGTAATTTGAATAAAATAATCTAATACTTAGAGCTGGTTTTTTATTGAATTGCAGAATTTGATGAGACCTACATGGGTACTGTGATAAACATCTTGTGTTGGTATTTTAAATTAACATAATATCCTGTAAATTAAAATGAGTTTCCAAAAACTCTAAAATAACATGATCACAGACTTTTTGTAAGTACTGAGATAACAGTTATGATTTTAAATTGCTATGAAAGAATATCCTGAGCATATTCTTTGTAGAATCACTGATGGTAATCTATTACTGCATTCTTATCCCAAATTTTAAATAGTAGTCCAAAAGTTCTTTAAAAATAGTCTGAAGATCTTAACGTTGATCGTACATCTAAATACATATGAACTCCACCTGACTGTTAGAGTAAATGGAGAGTAATGACATCACATGGAGAATAAATGACATCACTCAAGCCCACTGAGGGCACTTGCCCTTCTGAAAAGTTTACTTCCCTCTTGGAGGCTCTGAAAAAGAATACCCAGTCCTAGAGTAATTTACACTTGGACAAAGAACTGAGAAAAGTGAGTAGAAATGGGACATAGCCCTTAGAATGATCTATTAGCATTATATATATATTATATTACATATATAATATATATATCATTAGCAATGATAGCTATCATTTTTTGAGGATTAATACAAACTGTAGTAGATAATTTCTGTATATTATTTTACCATATGCTAATTCAATAATGTAGATATTATCATTACCATTTGTGATTAGGATGTTGGGATTCTGAGAATTTAACCTTGCCAAAGGTCAAATAATAAATATAACAATGATAAGATATGCTTCCTGGACTTCAGTGTCTAGGCCCTCATAACTATGCCATAAGATCTAATAGACAGGGGCGCCTAGGTGGCTCGGTCGTTGGGTGTCTGCCCTTGGCTTGGGTCATGGTCCCAGAGTCCTGGAATCGAGCCCCACATTGGACTTCCTGCTCAGTGGAGGCCTGCTTCTGCCTCCTCACTCTCCCTGCTTGTGTTCCCTCTCTCGCTGTGTCTCTCTGTTAAATAAATAAAATCTTTAAAAAAAAAAAAAGATCAAATGGACAGATTCATTAATTAGAGCAGATGAAAGATGGAGCAAGAAAGCACATTTAGCAATTTTAAAATCCAACTGATAGCTCAGGTGTCTGTGTTATGATCCAGAGTTGGAACTAACACAAAGCTTATGGGAATAAATAGAGGAACAGGTCTCTGAAATATCTGGCATTCCTATACATCCTGGTCAAGTTCAGTTAACTTTGTGGTCCCTATCTTGGGAGACTGGAGAAAGTGCGTGCCACTGGTAATACTGGGGGGGGGGGGGGGGGGGGGAGAGGAGACCGACTGATCCAGGAGAGTATACTTTGACAATCAGAATCTGAAACCATCCTATGACTTTTCTTTAGGTCTGAGGATTTAAATGAGACTGGGATAAGCAGAATCCAAGGGAAAAGACTGATTAATGGCACACAAAGTAAATTGTTGGAAAAGCCTAACAGTACCCCGAAACAGAAGACTGAAGAGCAACTTAAGAGCAATATTTACAGAGAAGAATTATAAAAAGGCATGGTAAGCGTATGTACTCACATAGTGATTCTAAACTTGAACAGGAAAGATTCTGGTCATGAATGAAAATAGGGTGTGTTTTTTTGTTTGTTTGTTTGTTTTTTTAAGATTTTATATATTTATGTGACAGAGAGAGACACGGTGAGAGAGGGAATCCAAGCAGGGGGAGTGTGAAGGGAGAAACAGACTTCAGTCAGAGCAGGGAGCCCTATGCAGGGCTCAGTCCCAGGACCCTGTGATCATGACCTGAGCCAAAGGCAGATGTTTAGTAACCAAGCCATCCAGGCGCCCCTGAAAATAGCCTTCTAATAGTGAGGATCATTAGAGTTGTAATGTCTTGGCAAAAGGGGTTAGGTAGCATTCTTTAAAAAATTTTAAAAAAAACCCTCTAAAGTCTTTTTACAATGGATTTATTATGACTAAGTGGGAAATCTAAAAGGGAAATGCTGACTTATTTCAGGAGGTTCTACACTCATCCTCCTACTGTTTAAGGTAGTAATTTTTGTTTTTTTTTTTTTAGATTTTATTTATTTGAGAGACAGAGAGTGCACGAGAGAGAGGAGAGGGGGGAAGGGCAGAAGGAGAGGGAGAAGCAGAACCCCCACTGATCAGGGAGCCCCATGCAGGGCTCTATCCCAGGACCCCCCACCTCCCCCCCCCCCACTGCCCCACCAGAGATTATGACCTGAGCCTAAGATAGATGCTTAACTGACTGAGCCACCCAGGTACCCCAGGTAGTAGCTTCCAGAGTGTGGTTTGTGGACGCCTAAGGCATCCTTGAGACACTTCCAGAGGGTCTATAGGGCAAAACTACCTTCATAAAAATTATAATACAGATGTCATTGGCCTTTTAACTCCTATGACATTTGTAATGATGATGCAAAAGCAATGTGGGTAAGACTGCTGGTACCTAAGATGAATCAAGGAAAGGCACAAAACTGTACTATTGTCATTGCATTCTTCTCTACTATAAAATGTGGGTAGACATCCTTATAATACGCTGCATGACTAATTCTGAAGAGTGTGTAAAGCCCTTCTACTGCTCATTGAATTTAGATGGTTCTCTCAAGAAAAGGCACTTATACACAATTGAGTTGCAAGCTAAACTAGTTCCTTCCATCATAAGTTAACACTTTTATTTAAAAGAACATTTTGCAGATAAACTATGGTTATTTAGACTTGAATAGTTAGCAGATAAATTCTTAAAAAAAGGAAGTGAAGAAAACTAATAGCATCTGTCCACCTTGATGAAATCAAGCTTCCAGGGAAAAAGTAAAATTGTGGAAAATTTGAATCTGCCACCACAAACTTAGGAATCTTCCCAATACATAATTTTTTTCTGATAAGATCAGTGGTGATATTAATATCAATTTTGGATATTATGTAGTGAAATAGGTCAATATTTAAGCATAACTCAATCAACAAATATATACTAGATGACCCATGCATCATGTTACAAAATCATGGATTAAAGATTTATACAAAGTGTCAGATAGCTCACTGGATTTTAAGGTCACAGAGTATGAAAAGTGGATTGTTATATATTTATGTTTTACATTGCAACTGAACATTGAAAAACTATTAGTCAAATTTTGGTATATATCAAAGACTATCCAAAGTTATCTAAAAAGGTCTACTAAAAGGTCTTCTTCTGTCTACATATCTGTATAGGGCTGGAATTTCTTATGCTTCACTAAAACCTATTACAAACAACTGAACCCTGAAACAGATATGAGAAGTTGGCTGTCTTCTGTGATGCTGGAGATGAAAAACACTCCAAAATATCAAATGATGGCATTTTTAAAAAAGTTTTTGTTTTAGAATATATAGTTATTTTTTCATGTAGTATTGTTAACATGTAAGGAATTGAACTTTAATTATTTTAAAGAAATTAAATCTTTTTTTAATTACCCACTTTATATTTTGAAAATAGTAAACACAGATACAATCCATATAAACAAAAGTTCTTTTGGAAAGTTTTTAGAGTATAAGGGAACTTAAAACCAGACAATTTGAGAATCATTGCTTTAAGGACAATATCCTAAAAGGCTTTTATTTTTTTCTAAGGATTTTGTTTGAGAGAGGGCAGCAGATGAGGGAATGGGACAAGCAAGCTCCCTCCTGAGTGAGGAGCCCAACGCTGGGCTTGATCCCAGGACTAGCGATCACATCCTGAGCCAAAATCAGAGGCTCAACCAACTGAACCATCCAGGTAACCATGCCCCCCCCCGCCACCCCCACAAAAAGCCTTTTAGATGAAACTGATTTCTTTCCTATTTCAATTGAAATAACTTAATAAGTGTTCTACAAATTTCACTCTGGCATTAAGACAAGCAATTAATATTCATGAACAACAACTATGTACCATAAACAGAGCACTACAAATGGGCAGCAGAATGACTAAATTAAGACCTTTAACTCAAACACCTGCAGATTCTGGGCGTGTCACATAAATACACAAATAATCCCCATATAAAAATATTCTTCAAAGTCTCCACATTATTTTTCCATCTGTCATGTTATTTTTCACAGAAACTTCAATCCTAAGAATATGGCTTTCATTGTAAAACTGTCACAAGAAAGCAGTATCACAAGTGTCATTACAAAGAGTCATGGACCCTACTGTCTCCGGCTTCTTCCCTGAGTTCAGAGAAACCCTCTCTGGCCCTCTTCCTTATGGTGAAGGATCTGCAGAGGCAAAGAAGGGCTGTGGCTCTAGGTGGTCTTCCCTGTGCCTCCTTCTAGCATCTGTTAGACTACCTTCCAAAAGCCTGAACTCCAGAAGTGTCTGGCACAAATATTCCTCAAAAAAACTAAAACTTGAACTACTCTATGATCAGTAATCACACTACTGGGTATTGATCCAAAGAAGAATATGAAAACACTAATTCAAAGGTATATATACAACACTATGTTCATTTAATCATTACTCATAATAGCCAAATCATGAAAGCAGCCCAGTGTCCACTGGATAGAAGAAGAAGAGGTAGCATATATATACAATGGAATATTATTCAGCCATAAAAAGGAAAATCTTGCCATTTACAACAACATGGATCGATGTACAGGGTACAATGCAAAGCAAAATTAGTCAGAGAAAGACAAATACCATATGATTTCATTCATATGTAAAATTTAAGAAACAAAGCAAATGAACAAAGGGAAAAAAAAAAGACAACTCAAAAAACCAGACTCTTAACTATAGAGAACAAAAAAATGGTTACCCAAGGGGAGGTGGGGGGGGGGATGGTTGACATAGTTGAAGGGGATTAAAGAGTGCACTTGTGATAAGCACTGAGTAATGCATGGGACAGTTGGATCACTATATCGTACACCCGAAACTAATACAGCATTTTATGTTAGCTACACTGGGATTGAAATTAAAAAAATATAAAGAGCAATAAAAAATACTTCTTTGCCAAATGAGTTTGAGTTGCTTTCATGAGTTGGGTCTCTTCCCTATGTTTATTCTCCTGACGGATGGAATTCATCTCTCCCTGGACGTAAGTAAGACCTGAAGGGTGGCCATGGGGTGTTGGGCTGTAGTGGACAGAGCATGTACAAATAGTGGGACAGAGTTGGGGTCGGCAAAGCACAAGGACAAAGCATGGGCTGAAGACTGGCTCTCCTTATAGCACCAAATCCCATCCCAAATGTAAACTTAGCCTTCTGGGTTGTTACAAAGGTCTATTTGTTAAGGGAGGAGTATACGACATATTTTTTCTCCCTTCCCCCCCACCCCGATACAACATATTTTATACAATAGTTTGTTGCCCTGATTTATAACCTGATTATCAAAACATGAAATGTGGGTAACTGTATGCTCTTGCCAGGCTACCACTATTAAGAGATGAACCTGGCTATGGATGCCTGGCCTAGGTACAGAGCAGGCCTAGGGGACAGGGAAAGAAGATGGCCAAACTGACAGCACCTGTCTAAAGAGGACAACCATTTTCAGATTCAGTTGAAATTTGCCAGATATTCTAACTTTTACAGAGATGTTAGGAATCTAAATTTTCATGCAGAAATTCCCATTTTTAAAATCCTGACAACTAATCAAAGAATATACCTGGTAGCAAACACGGATCGGTCCAAATAATGAACTCGGCAGTCCATAACTTTCCAAGGGACCACCAGATTATAACATCTGATGTGAAGAAGGTTTGTTATATGGTGAGGTTTCCAAAAACCTTCTCCCCAAATCCTCACCAGTATCACAATTAATAGCAATGCTAATAATAACAGCTGCTACTTACAGAATACCTAATGCAAAGCCAGGCATATATTGTTGACTGTCTTATTGTCATGTCATTTATACTTTCAAGGTTTTCTCATCTATGGGAAAGCTTTGGAACTCAACCGTCCGTTTTTATTTAGCCAGTCCCGTTTATAATAATTCTTATCAAGAAATCTGCTTACACTTCTGCATGGTGACTTGATTGTGGAAGTGTAAAGTATGTGCATGTAGATTAGAACAATTTACCTGATCTGTGGAGGGATTAAATCTTGGCCCAAATTGTAATTAAGTGAGTTAATCTGCTTCCCATATTGATTCCAAGCTTGTAACTCAGTAACAGGTTCTGGGCGAGTGCAAGTTGAACCCTTTTGAGCAATATGGGCATCAGGCATGAAACTCTTCTTCTATGCCAATAAAGTGTCATCTCTTGATTATGACTGCTTTTATGGCTTTTCCATAACTCCTTCAAATGGTAGTCTAGATGGGCTATAAAGTAGTTAATCAGAATAAATTAAAATTGGTACTTAGCACTAAAATGTAAATTAATTGTAGGTTTTCTCCCAAATCTAACCATTTTAAACATCTGGTATATATATTTTAGTGCTTCATTCACTCTAATGGTGATAATTTTAGCAAGTTGTTAAAACTACTTTTCACTTCCTCATCATAGCAGTTCAAAGGATGCAGCTAATGTATCAGCATCGAAGCATCTCTAGCAAACTCATTAGAGAAACAATCAGTCCTCTTTGGTTCATCATAAAGTAAAATAGAGCAGAATGTTATCATCTGCCCACTGCCAACCAGACAAACCACTGGCCTTACCGTGAAGAAAGTTTAAAGTTTTCAAGAATCAAGGACATTGAGTACAGAAAATTAATCTTTTCACTGCCATGTCTTATACTTCTGAATATCAATTTTTACCAGCTGTGACAGTTTCTTTTTTAACATCTGCTAGAGAGTGGAAAAGATGCATAGCGTTTGTATTTAAGCATAGCAATACTTTTTTTTTTTGATGATTAAGGCCAACAGAATTATGGAAAATTCATGACTTGCAAATGATATAAATTATATAAAGACTGAAAATGCTCATAACTTAGTTTTAATTAAGTAATAAGCCAGAACAGATTTTTCAGTAGTTTTGAGTAATGTGCATTGCAAATGACAGGCAATAATTCATGCAAAGAGGATCATATATTGAGTTCAAGATGTTCATATTTCATTTTTACATTGCAAAGCTGTTTCAATTCAGTTTTTTCTCTTAGAGCTTTGCTATCCCCATTTCGTGTTAAATGGCCAACTTGACCAACTGTTTCCCCAAAATTATTCACTATTTTATTCAATTGTTTTTCTGGTTTGGCTTCTTAAATATAGAGGACTTCAATCCTAATGCTTACAACTCTGGACTGAGAGCAAAGAAAGAATCCAGACAGGCCTCTCTCTTCACATCATCAAATGTTCCATTTTCATAAATGATTTTCCCTGGACTTTACTGCACTTGTCATTTGTTCCGCTTCATACAGACATAGCTTCAGAGAACACATATAGAAAAATCATTTTTTAAAAAGTAGACAAAGGGACGCCTGGGTGTCTCAGTTGGTTAAGCGGCTGCCTTCGGCTCAGGTCATGATCCCAGCGTCCTGGGATCGAGTCCCACATCGGGCTCCTTGCTCGGCAGGGAGCCTGCTTCTCCCTCTGCCTCTGCCTGCCACTCTGTCTGCCTGTGCTCCCTCTCTCTCCCACTCCCTCCCTCTCTGACAAATAAATAAATTAAAAAAAAAGTAGACAAATAAAAGTTGGCAATCCAGTTCTCAACAAAATGGTGTATGGATATACTGTTTATCTGATTTAAGTCTGCTTATTTATCAGGTAGGCTGAGGCACTGGAAGGTTGGTGATGCCAAATAACTTGCAAGATGGAATGATGCTCTTGCCAAAAAAGAAAGAAAAATTGTCATGGAAGAGTAAAGGCAAATCAAGCAATTCATATCCTCATAAGGAAAGTTATTAGGTCATTTTTCTTCATACATAAGAGACTTTCAGATATTCGATTAAAAACATTTTTTCCGTGTTAATATAAGTCTCAAAAGGTTACTTAAAACTATTTGTGCCTTATCAAATTAAATGTCAAAAAGAATAAACTCAGGAGCACACAGTAGGCATTTCAGTTGACTCCTCAAAACACATGGCACCCCAGGCGATTCTCCAGTCTGGGAAAGAGCTCCTCAAAGGCTATACATTAGCATCTCCAGGTGTAATCTGCAGACCCAGAGCTTTGGTACCATCTGGGAGCTTGTTAAAATCACAGTCTCTATCTCCTTACCCTCAGACCTACTCAGTCAGAGTCTGGATTTTATCAAGTTAGGTCCCATGATTCTCACACACATGTAAGCACTGCCCGGCCACACCAGTGTCTCCAAAGTGGATTTTAGATGTGCCTGTGACATTGAGTCTAGGGGGTCTCAGACCATTCACTCCTGCCACAGACAGCTTGAAACACATATTCCAGTTTGCCAGATGAGTATTACTGATTCCTATATGTGCCATGAAATTTTTAAAAGAGGTTGGAAAGTCCTTGATTGAGCTGATCAGGTTCATCCCATGACCCCTTCCAGAGATGGCTAAGGAATGGGCACAAAATCCAACTTCAGCCAATGAAGCACGAGATAGTCTTTGAGGGAGTGAAGGAGACTCAGGGAAAATTCTTCTGTTCCTAAGATCCCTCAAAGAGAGGCACTTTCTTATTCTTCTGGTTATTGCTGCATCAGAAGGCTATGCCTGAAACTGCTGATGTCAGTCCTCCTAAAATCCCGAGGATGAAATCAACACCAAAGATGGCAAAGCAGAGAGGTTGAGAGCAACTCTGTTCTTGATAACAAGGCTGAGCCACAGAACCAACCAGTCCTAACACCTGCATCACCACTAGATTTATTATATGAGGTAATGTATTGCCTTATTTTTTTTTTTTCAGCCAATTTGGGTTGAGGTTTAGGTTAGTTGTAAATCATCGTAAGACAGAGAAAGAACGATAATTTTGCCGATTGGGTCCAAATTGCTTCATGCATTTTTAAAGGTAAAGCAGTTCTGATACCACAAGCATCTAGAGCATTATCTATAATTCTAACCATTCACTCGAGATTCCAGGATACAAGTTCCCAGTGAAAGCTGAGCAGTGGAGTTGAAATGAGTGTAAATGAGGTCTCCTCCTGGCACAGCATTTATTCTCTGTGTTTGCTGAGTCAATGAAAGAATGAATGAATGATGGCACAGGTGCACAAAATTAAAGTTGCCTTTCAAAACACTTATAGTTACCTTAAATTCCATTTGATTTTTACCTCTTCTCTGAAATCTACCAGGGCTCATTAAAAAATTACTGTTGCTAAGAAGTTCCTGTCAACATGATACACTCAGGTAATTTTACCTGTCACATTTCTCTAGGTCTCCTCCCAATGTACCTAGTTATATGGCATGGAGATATACCTGTAATATTTGAATAATGCAAAGTAAAATATATTAACTACTATATCGTACCACTCCAAACCACAGGTCCCTGCAGTATCTTATATTTTTCTACGTATTCAGGGGTATTTGCACAGCCAAGAGATAAGTCTCCTCAGGCCTAAGGAAAAGGGATTTGCTGGAGGCCTTATGTTCATTTAAATCCTCTCCCAGAAGAGGTTACTTTCTCATGGTAAAGGTGGTTTCCCCCTTACTGGTATAGGGAGATTTATTGTCAGAAGAGAGTGTTGCAGAATGTCAGAGTATCCCTTACTTGTTTTCCTAGAGAATGATGAACATGTAGTATATGCTCGTGTCACTGATATTTCCTACTGTACTCTCCCCATGAATATCCCAACTTCCTGGCCCTTTAAGGTATGAAAACCCTAGGCATGGGTTTTCAAAGTCTCTTAGAGTTCCCAACAAGCTTCCGCTTTGGTAGCTGCCATGGTGTCCGGCTTAATAACATCCCTCTTACTGGTTTTTTCCCTTCTTTGAAAGGAAACTTCAAAAAACTTACTGGTTTTTTCCCTTCTTCTTTTTCCCTTCTTTGAAGCACTTCTTATTTTCTTAATGACACTGCCTGCACTTGAGAAATCCTTGTTTTTGAATCCTATCTGAGGTCTGCTTCTGGGAGAACCTAATCTAAAACATGGTCATCCCTTTTCAAGGTGCTCATCCAGAACCAGACTGTACATCTGTTTTAGGGGTAGCAAGGAGAGGCAGCCAAAAATTAAAATTAACAGTAAGTGGGGACATCATATAGTAGAAAAAAGAGAACCAAAGAAGGGCAAATAGAAGAAGTGCGAGTAAAGAGGTGGTCAGGTAAGGCACCTTTAGAAAGTGAATGTGAGCTAAGACTTAAAAATATAAAAACACAAGGCACATGTCAAATGTCTTTTTAAATGAACAAAACGTAAAATTTTGGATCTGCAGTGACTTAAATACAATTGTGTTCCCTTGCTCCAGAACAGAGCAAAGCAATAGCAATTTCACTGTGTTATTACCATTCTGCTTTATGACACATGGAATCTGCTGGCCTCCATCTGACATACTGTGCGTTGGAGAGTCTGCTCAACTCAAACTTCTTCCCTAATATTGCTACTCAAATCAATTTACCTTCAGTTACAAAGGTGACAAGATTGTAGTCTATTAGGTGGAAGATGGCTTTGGACAACCCTTCTGCTATTAGAGAATATTCTTTGGAGGCAGACTTTGCAATTGGATCTGTACTTCCATGCTTTCGGCACAGGTCATAAGCACAGTGTCCCTTATCTTACCATCCAAGAGAGATTTCTCTTCAGGGAAGAAGCTGCAACTCCAAATAGCCCTGGGAAGTCTATATGTAAACAGCAGTGGACCGGGACTTTAATCCAGTGTGTAGGGAGTTTGATGAGTAGCTTCCAGAGAGAAGGCAATAGAGTAAATCCAAGTATCTAACATCAATAAAGAGTGTTTGGTGACTCCTAAGTTGAAAGTAAATTTTTGTTAAAAGACAGCATGTTAGACAATCACTTGATTTATATGATCAGCCTTAAAATGTAAGAGCTTCACTCTCTATGAGAAAGCCTGTATGAGGACTGTTGAGGAGACAGAAACATAGAAGTGGGGCTCCTTCCTCTGGACTCACAAGAAGCTTCCCTGGCCTGAAGGCCTTGCTGACTTGGAAAGGACTCTGAGCTCAGAGACATGTGTTCCAGGCAATATCATTAAATGTCTTATAACTATACTACATAGTTTGCACTTTATCCCAAAGGTAACAAGAGACCTATGAAAGGTTTTATGTATAACCAGATCCATGATATAGAAAGCTCACAGAGGCTGCTGTGTGAGGAATGGAGCAGAGGGGAGGAGAAGAAAGATTGGAGACAGCGGAAATGTGATGGTTAAAATGGTTATTTAGGAGAGAGGTGAGCAGAATTCAGGCAGGAGGCAGTGCTCCTACACTTCTTCTCTTTGGGAAGGCAGCTGTGACTTATGGGAAGACACCAGTCACTGATATGCTGTGACAGAACACGTTCTGAGATAACACTTAATGTATCTGTACAACTTCCACACCCCTTCTCGTGGTGTCAGACAGGCCATATTTCACGTCATTATCTGGAAGTATATACTGTCTGTATTTAGGACAACTTGAGATAATTTAGAAGTTAAAAAAATGCCAATTCTCTACTGAAGTTGAATGTATAAGCATACCCAATGACAGGAAGTCTACTCTTAGGTATGTATTCAACAGAAATGCACACATATGAGCACCACAAGATGGGGATAGTCATAGCAGTATTATTTCTAATAGCCCCAAATTCAGAACCAATCAAATATCCATCCATCAACAATAAAAATAGATAAGATGTGGTATATACAATAATATGATATACCTAAAACATAATAGAGCAATGGAAATGAAATATTAGCACAAATCACAACACGGATGCGGCCACAAACATGCTGAGGAGGAAAAGACAGGCACAAAGTATATAGTGTGCAGAATCCATCTATGTAAATTATTTTTATAATGAAAAAACTAATTTATAGTGAAGCGGTACAAAAATACACCACCCCCAAATATGCCTCTCTGACAAATTATTTTAATCCAGTTATTTTTAAGAAACTATAAACACAGGAGAAGTTTTGAAAACCAAGTATAAGTTACCCTGTTATAAGAGACATTTACATATATAAAGGAAACCTCCATTTGTAAGTATGCCTCTCTCTCTGTAGAAGGAAGGGGTGGGGGATGACTCAATCTCTAGAACCTCTTATCAACAGAGAAAGCAACAACTTAAATATGCATAACAACCTTACTTATGTTTACTGTGCTTTTCCCAATAACCTGCCATAACCCTCTCCCCAGCCCCAACATCCTTTCTATCTTTAGTTGAAGATGGTATTTAGGGTGATCACTTCTGGCCATTCAGGGAGTTACTCCGTATTCCTGGGTCACTCCCACGTATACAGGAGATATACTGTTACTAAACTTTTGTTTTTGTCCTCTTAATCTGTCCCAAATGATTTTAATTCTTAGACCAGCAAGAAGAATGTTGAAAGGTAAAGCAAAAATTTTTCCTCCCCAACAATACTGTTGGAAGTAGTAGTTCTATTTGGTGAGAGGAAGGGGCGAGTAAAAAAGGTGGAGCACAAAGGGGCCACCTGAGATGTTGATAATGTATGATTTCCTGATGCTGGTGGTAACTGAAAGGAAAGGTTCACTATGTGAAAATTCACAGAGCTCTACCCATCATGATTTGGCCATCTTTTTGTTATAATCCTTAAAAATGTTTATAAAAATAAAGATGCAAAGAATCACAAATTCATAGGAAATTAGTCACAAATATATAAAAAGTTATGTTCCTTTCTGCTACAAAAAAAAAAAATGCAGTGCTGAACAGGATATTTAGAAATAAAATAAATTAGGCTTCCTGTACAGGAAGTAGTGACAGTAGCTTTACTATGTATCTGAGTTATTACGACTAAAATATTTGACCACAAATGTTCAAGTAGCTAAATGTAAAGAGAAGCAATCTGCATAACTTAGTTCTAAAAGGCAGTATGATATAGGTGAAAGCAAATGGAGTTGGAAACACAAATAATGTGTTAGAGACCAAAGAAAAAGCATCCCACCTAACATCTATCAAGCACACACCATTTTTCCAAAAATGAGATAGAAAGTTTGTATTTTCATTTTATATTAATACAATAATTTCACGAAGTAGTTGGCATTATTATACCCATTTGACAGATTATGAAGGTGAGACTCAGGTTAAATAATTTTCTCCTGTTCCCACAGCTAGGAGATGACAGGGAAGCATTTGACCTCAGACCTGATTGACTCAACCTGTTGCATGTATCAGTGGGTGGATTTGGGCAAGTCATTACACCTCTGTAAGCCTCAGTCTCCCCTTCTGTGAAGTGGGGGGGGTCCGCCCAGATTGGCTTTTAGTAGCAAACAGTGCTTGTGTTCATTGTTTGGATTCGAAAGGACAGGCTAAGTTAACTGCAAAGAAAATCTTTTCCAGAGCTGAACTCAGCAGAAATGGTAGCCTCAGTGGCGAGAATCTCAATTATGGCAGCATTCACTAAGTTGCCTGATAAGAAGAACCAGTAAAAACAATCCATAGTTAACAAATACACATTCCTGGATCCACTCTAACTGTGCAGACCACAGTCTCCAGAGCAGGGTCCTGGGAAAGTATCTTCACACCACTTCTCACCCCCATGGTGACTGTTCTATTCTTATGATCAGTAAAGGTTATGAAACGATTTATATGCAAACAGTAAATCATGGAACATGATTTTATTTATCATCCTTGTAGCAATTTCTGTCACAAAGAAACCGCCATTTAAGATTATCCATTATTGATAATAGCTAACATTTTTGAGTACTTGCTATATAACAGGCATTTTCCTAAGCAAGGAATACTTTATGCAAGCTGTTGCATTTAATCTTTACAGTGGTTGTATGAGGTAGGTACTACTATTCTTCTTTTTAACAAGTGGGGAAACTGAGACTTAGCAAAGGTAGGTAACCTGCCCAAGGTCATATCATAAAAGAGAGCAAGGGTTCAGTTGGATCCGAAAGCCCGTGTGTGGAGGATTTTGTACTTTTTAGAATGGTCTTTCCATGGTTTCACACTAAGTGGTGAAAATCTTTCTTTTTTCAGTGATGATCAGCTAGGGCTTTGTTCCCAAACAACTCCATTCCTTCTTTCAGCTCTGCTCAGCCAGTCTTCTTAGGAACCAGCCTTCTCTCCCAGATAATGGTGGTCAAGTAGCATTGCCCAAGAAGTAGAATTTAGAATTCCTTCCCTTCTTCTGGAGTCATCTGAAGTTGAACAGCCCTCCCTGCATGGGGGACATTTTCCTGCCGTGATAAATTTGTCTTGGTGTCGAACTTGAGTCACTGACCTCCAGGTGGAGGCTTCATGGCGAACTGTGATGCAGCCCAGGACACGGTGTCACAGGTGAGAGGAAGGCTTTTACTGTCTTTCCCATGGTGCTACATTCCAGCCTCGAATGTAGATGAGCGAAAAACTAATGAAGTACTGTACGGTGACTCACATGATAAAAACAAAACAATGAACTCTGGATTTCAAAATTCAGATAAGCTTCTCAGAGAAACTATTTTTATCCTGACTCTCAAGTCATGTAGAAAAAAAATAAATCATGATTCAATAAATGCTTTTCTGTAGGGGTCTAGTATAGGATCCAGTCAGGATCTAGGTAACCGGCTTTCTGGTAACAATACTGGGATAAAGCTTGAAAGATCTAAAGGATATAAACTTTAATTCATAGTAAATCCTGAAAATCTAATGCACAGCATAGTGATTATAATCGACAATATTCTACTTTAAGCTTCAAAGTTGCTAAGAGATTAGATCTTAATTGTTCTCATCACAAAAAGGAAATGATAGTTATGTGACATGGGAGACATGTTAGTTAATGCCTTAATAATGACATTGCAAATATAAAGGTATCAAATCAGCACATTATACATCTCAAATGTATGCAATATTATAAATTATATCTTAAAAAACAGATAATTAGCAAGCCATTAATATCTTACTTTCAAGTAGATATTCAGAATTTTTTTTTAAAGAAGGTGCTATACTCCCCATCATTTCAATTTTGTTTTCTGAAAGTATGCTTATTATAACCAAATCTTGTGGTTAAAGTCAAAACCATGTTCTTTTAATACCTGAAAAAAAGAGGGAAGTTCCCATTCTGTATTTAAAGCTTAAAAGACTGACAGAATGATTCAAAAAAGATATGAAAAGTAGGTTCTGCCACTATTTTCCTACAAAAACACTTGAGAACTCCTACTTTAAGTACTTGGTTAAGAAGACGGGTTTAGAAAATTGGAAACACAGATGATGTGATTTCCTGCTGAAGCTGATGCTGTCCGATGTAGTATTTCAAGACTTTAGGAGTTAAGAGACCAGGATAATATGAGTTATGGGAACAGAGTGAAAGAGTTACAAAGACAAAATTTGACAATATTTCCCTGTTCATAACTTTGTAGCTGTCCCCAGCCAATCCTGGAATTCCTGCATAGGAACAGTATAGGGGCCAAGGGCAGCTTGCCCCACTATGGGCTACTTTGGCAGGAAAATTACTCTAAGCTGAAAGCAATCGAGACCCTGTAAGCTCAAGAGAAACTTTCGTTGCCCCTCCCTTAAACACACAGAAGAGGTCTTTCCCAGAATAAGGATCACTCTCAGAGATAATATTATCAAAGTGGCCCATCTGCATGGCAGGGAAAACATCTAATTACCAAACATCTGCTCTTCTTATCACCCTGTGAATTGTATTCCTTTCCCCTGAAGTCCCAGACTCCTATCCTCTTTCTCTTTGGTTCAGAATGACCTGTAGACCTCATACTGCCTGTCCTTGGAATTTTCATGTCTATGTGGATTCCCCATACATGCTCTACTAAGTTTGATTTTCTCCTTAATCTGTCTCAAGTCAATTCCATTCTTAGTCCAGCTAGAAGGACACTTGAAGAGGACATAATTCTTGTTCCCTGACAACAGCATTAGGAATATTTACCAAAACAGCCTAATAAAGAACATTCTAGAGATACATAAGAACATCTGAATAACAAAAGTAATTTTGAGTATTTGCAGAGTAGCAATACCCAGTATCAAAACACAGTAAAATTCAAGACAGAGTGGACAACAGGCATAAGAAAATTGCTTTCATGAGTGATTCTGGCAGCTCTCAAGAAAAATGATCAAAGTTCCAAAAGATTTTAACAAGGCTGAGGGGTATTACTTTAGAATGATCAAGAATAGTTTATGTGTAGACACAAATGTGGGGGAAGAGAAATCTCTTAAGAAAAACAATTTTTCTTCTAGACGGTGACAGGGCAAGAACAGAAAAGAAAAATTGCCTGTCCTCTGAGCTCTACTCAGCTCAATTAGTGAGATGTCACAACATGAGAGCAGTTTGGATTGGCAGACAGGCATAAAGGGGAAAAAAAAAAAGGAAGAACACTGGCCCTTAGGAGCTGTTTTATGCTGCCTCTGAGATGGGAAGCAGGGTAACGGGTTTTGGAATAACTACTTCTACGTTAGAGAAAGGTGATGTGTTCTAGAGTATCTGCCCTATTAAATCCTCCCAAATAACTCTGAGGAATGAATCACTGTGCTTCCCTTAATTCTATGGTATATATTTCACACTTAAAACAAAGCCTTTTCAAAGGTGCAAACACCAACACCCCTCCCCACACAGGAATGGTACACCTGAATGTACTTAATCATGGATAAGCTTGGACTGCCTACCATTTTAATGCTCAAGAATAGGACTTTTTATTCCATTAGAGTCTCGGTCTCTTGCCAAAGTACTAAGTCCAAAGTGAGCAGGACACTGCCAGGAATGATTTGGACTGGCCTAGAATGAGTGGGAGTTGGGCCGGTCAAAAAGAAGCAAGAAGCCACAACTGATTAAGTCGAATTAAAGCTTAAGTATAGCCATATTTTTCAGGTAAGCAGATATTCAGATAGACTGACAGTTTCCACATAACATTTTGCTATTAATTAACGAAGTAGTATTAAAATGAGCATAAGCTCTTTCTCTGTAGAAATATTTTTTCATCCATAAGCCTCTTCTAAGAAAGAAATATTCATACTAAAATATTTCTATGTATCTTTGGAAAGAAAGTATTCTTTAAAACATTATTACCCTACTATGAAAAATAAAATGCATTATACTCATTTTCAAATTTAGATCACTTCTCTTTGTGGAGAAGACAGACCTTTAAAATTGTAATTATTTCTAAAAAAGCACACGTATTTAATTTATATCCTCTCATTTAGTTGCGAACATAATCAAAACTCAAAAATGTATTTAAGTAGGCAGCATATATTTTTAAAAAGAATAGGTAATGGATCGCAATGTATCATCCTCACCCCATCCCCATATACACTGTTAACACACAAATTTCCAACCAAAAACAAAATATAATTTCCTGGAACTCTTGCCTTCAATCATGTGAAGAATTCTTAAGGGGAAATATAAGTCCAACAGAGCTTTAATGTCCCTACATTTGAGCTTTTATTAAGGAGAATTTCAAAATAAAAAAAAATGGCAAAAATATAAAGTTAAATAAACTACTCAACATATTATAGACTATAAAACATTTAAAATATATTATGTATTTTATTATGCACAGGAGAGTCAAGGGCATCAGCCAACTGACCTGATAATCCAATAAACTATTTAGAAGTTTTCTGCCTTGATAAGAGTTTTGAGTAGACTGCATGCCAGAACTATTTAGCATCACAAATATACTTAGCAGAAAGCTACTTAAGTATTGCTGTCACTTTGGCACTTCTAGAGAAAAAGCCATCACATTGATAGTTTCAGGTTTAAAAGGGAGGCTTTTTATGAGAGATTATAAAAATTGATTCCACTAACAGGTCAGAGCAGTGTATGAGCTTATGTACATAATACCAACCTTTTTTTTTTTTTTTTTTAAATCACTGAGATTTCAGTGGGGATCCAACATTCAGGAGTTTTCAGATCAATTTTGCAAGACTCTTTGGGCAATTATAGTTTGGAGGTCTTTATGTCTTTCTTCTAGAAGGATTAGTGTTTTTGAGAATTTAAATGACACATCATAGCATAGGAGACCAGGGTTCTAACATTTTTTTCTACAGAACTAGCCACCCACTCATCCAGAGAGAAGGCTTTTTTTAAAATAAAGCATCTAGTAAACATCATTTGACAATACACAAGGTATGCACTAGGGGCTGGAATGAGTTACAAAAATAGAAAGACCTTGCCTTCACAAGACCTCCCTCTCTACAGAGAAATGAAGGAGAGGAATGAATAAGCACGTGTAGGTATGCTGACATTTACACAGGCATGTGCATTATATAGACATATACACAGGTTGTATATATGCTTACATATATATTTATTAACAGTCTGTTTGGCTCAATCTGACATATACAGCATTTTCCTCTTGTACAGGTACTGAAGATATGTGCCTCTCTTACTGCTAAAATTTGGGTTATATATTTTTCTAAGCGCTTGCTTATGTGAACAGAACAGAGAGTATTAACCTGGTCCTAAAAATAGGAAAGTAAATCTAAACCCGAGAACTAATTGGAAAGGAGACAAATAACCTAAGGCCAGCAGTGAAACTGAACTTTACAAAAAAAGGCTCCGTGGGTGTAGCTCTAACTAGATCATATTTCCAGCTTAGGAAAACAAATAGCCATCTTTTCTAAAGAAAACTTGCCATAAATAATGGAAGCTGGGGAATATTTCCTCAATAATGAAAATTCCTGCCAACCCAATTTATTTTCAGATGAGTTATGAAATTATGGATAACTTTCAACAGTTTTCTATATAGTACGTAACATGCACACATACATACATACACACGAGAGTTTCTTATATTTAAGAGCGAATATATAATGAAGTCTGCAAAGATTAGTTTCCACAAATCTACTCCCAGGTAAAAAGTGTGCTTGCTTTAGAAAAGAAATTTCTCTAAGGAGAATTTCTTCTAAATTTACAATTTTTTTTTTTTTTTAAATAACAGTATTCTTCCTCACCGTTCAGAGACTTACAGGTGAGAGGGAAGCTTTATCACCTAATGCCTCTATCAATTAAATTATGCTAAAATACAAAGTATGGACTAGGGTGAAATTTTTCAATTCAAGTTGAATTAAGGCACACACATGCTAGACAGCTGAAACCTCTTCATAGCAGAACACATACCACACACCACACTAAATTTTATTTCTCTTCATTAAAAGCCAGGATTCGTTTTGGAGCAAAGCAAACAAATGTCTCTGGAATGCTAATATTCTCTTCTTGAACTCAAGAGTTAGAAATACCTCTTGCAGACAGCCCCATCCTCACATAATTTTCACTTATGGAATTTATCTAAGCTGTTCTTAAAGTTGGGTTCAATTTTTTTTTCAGCTTGTACTACTTCTTAAGGTTACCAGTTTTATATGCCAATCAAGTGTTTTGAGAAAGTTTCCTTTAAGTCAAAACAGGTTGACAATTATCTTTATCTTATTCATACTCTCAAATTTGATAGCCACTTCCACACATTTGCCTTTGCATATTGAAAATAGAGTCTTGAAGTCTGCACTCCAATGAAGTCCCTTTAATCCCTTGGTAATTTCCTAGTTCATAAAATTAGCATATTAAAAATCGGTGTTTAACATAAGTGTTATTAAGGTTTAGCTCTCACTGAAGGTTTTGAGAAAGAATAAGAACTACCCTGTATTGTTTATAAATGCTTGTAGCTATTTTCCTTTTTAATTTTTTTTTTTTAATTTATTTGACAGACACATCACAAGTAGGCAGAGAGGCAGGCAGAGAGAGGGAGAAGCAGGCTCCCTGCAGAGTAAATAGCCTGATGCTGGGCTTGATCCCAGGATGCTGGGATCATGACCTGAGCCAAAGGCAGAGGCTTTAGAGCCACCCAGATACCCCAGTTATTTTCCTTTTTAAATGCCTGGAAAATCCCCTAGGGACGGGGAAATAGGCCTCATACATAGAATTCACTTGAAAAATTTTCCTTGTATTCATAAACCTGTCTTACACCTTTCTTCGTACTAAAGCATGGCTTATTATCTCCTTAGACCATCTCTGCTCTGATTGTTGCTCTCCTGTTTTTATTAATCATATTGTAATATTCCCCCTCACCAAACTACCCTATTTGTGAAGTTTTGGGGGTTTCTTTGTTTTTGCAATCTCTATGTTGATTTTATTATTTTCTGCCCTGTCTTCCCCCATAGGTTTGCAATAGTTTTGAGAGAAGAAACTATGGTCACTATTTTACTGCATAATCTTAAAAAAAAAAAAAAAGAATAAAATACTCTGCCATCTTAAAATATAACTATTTTTTGGTGGAATGATAATTTATCACTTTTCAGTGAATTATGGGTCTTTTAGCAAAACTTAAAAGAAAAATATCTAGGATGTTGGCCTTAATTGACACATGGTATCTACTTGCATGTCTGTATGCATTCAAATTAAGAATGGAAATATGGATTTCCATTCCATTAAACAATCTGTACGGAAAGTCTAATCAAAAGGGGGATCACAGGGCAGAAATTAATAGAATTAGTAATTGAAGCCTGTGCATGCAGCTCTTCTGTTAAAATAGCTGCATGATTACAAAGGAACTATATATACATATAGGACACCTTTCACAACTAAGAACAAAGAATTTTCAACAATCATCAACATGTGCTCTACCTATTCAATTGATTAAAAAATACATCTGTCCTAATCTGATAACCACTATATAATCATGGGAGAAATTTGAGGTCTTTATTAAAATTCCTAACTAAATCTTAGACTGTTACATGAGCAAAGCCAACTAACATACCCTAATCAATTTTGCCTAGGATGGCGATTTTACTAGACATCTATATGGAAGGGTATACTTCAGGGTTCTATTTATGAAAATAGCTTTGACTTTTAGGGTAACAGATAGAGAAATAGCTTAGAAAAGACATGAAAAAACTGGAAACTTTAGTGAGGTTGAGAAGAAAAAAATAGATGAAGAGTTTGCTGAAGGAAAAGAGTACCCCATTTTTGGAGTACGTGGATAAAATCACTAACTGTACTTACTGCCATAAAGTACTTGACATTCTCCCAACATTAGTATTTATATATTTTTTAGTATTTATATTTAAATACACACACACACACACACAAGTAAATCACTTTTATAATATGAATAATCAAGTTATACTTCAAGACCATACAAAACCAGGTGAATTATTTCTCACACACATTATCATTGCCAGTAACACCAACTTGGTCTCTGCATTACCTAGGAGTGGACAAGGCCTCCATTACTAACTCTGTTATATTACTTTATGTCCTCCTAACCCCTCTTTTGAACTTGTGATAACTTTTTTTTTTTTTTTTTAAAGATTTTTTTATTTGTTTATTTGACAGACAGAGATCACCGTAGACAGAGAGGCAGGCAGAGAGAGAGAGGGGGAAGCAGGCTCCCCGCTGAGCAGAGAGCCCGATGCGGGACTCGATCCCAGGACCCTGGGATCATGACCTGAGCCGAAGGCAGCGGCTTAACCCACTGAGCCACCCAGGCGCCCATGAACTTGTGATAACTTTTTATGAGTTACTTGTAGCAAGAGAATGACGTCCATTTCCAAAAGAAATAATCAAGTGAGTAATTCTTTAGTTTTTTGTTGTTGTTGTTGTTGCTTCACGTACTTTACCTGATTCTTGAGATCCAGTCTGGGACATGGGCGACCTCCATTGTACGGTTTTTCTTTTAGCCATTTGGACCGAATTCGCACTCCAATCCCACAAGATGAGCTGCAAGACCCCCAACTAGACCAGTCGCTTAACTTGCAATCAAATGGGCATGGGATGATACACTCTTCTTGAATATAACCTGAAAGAAAAAGATTTACATGAAGGGAGGAAAATCTAGTCAAAATGTACTGATCAAATTTACCTCTTTATAGAAAGTAAAGAGTCACAGCTCAGATTGTTCAACAATATCGCTGCAATGGCTTCAGTGATT
Organism: Mellivora capensis; assembly: GCA_004024625.1. Lineage (NCBI taxonomy): Eukaryota > Metazoa > Chordata > Mammalia > Carnivora > Mustelidae > Mellivora > Mellivora capensis. The sequence goes on along the minus strand of PISX010004626.1, from coordinate 56,714 downwards.
TTCTATTCAAATAAACAGACAAAGGTTTTAAGAAATAGGTAATATAGTCACATATGCATTCCAAATTTGTGCCATCTTATCCCTTTATAGCCAATTCTGGGAGGGAAGAGCAAAGAAAATGCAGTCACTCCTATTTTCTGTTAGGAAGAAATAAATTATCGCAGGGCTAATGATGGCACCATCTCCCCTCACTGAGCCTTATATTCTATAATTCCCACAACTCACCATCTGGGATCAGGGTGTATAAGAGAATGCACCTTTTTTAGTATCTGTGATCTGCAAAGTTTTCACTAAAAGAGCTCTGGATTCTTACTTCCAGGTAGTGTGGCTTGGAGTTGGGAGGAGGACAGAGAGTGGACCACAAATTAGGAGAAGCAGGATATTATACCAACTACAGGAACAGTGAAAAATTCCATGATGATATTGACTGGAATCAAGAGACATGGGTGGAAATGCACAGGTAGATTCTCCAGTTATCGGGACTTATTCCTGTCCCAGCCCACTTCTTGCTATAGTCTTTTTCTGAATGATCCCATTATTTAACTATCACCTCCACTGATCATTACCAAATATTTATTTCCAATTCTAATCTTACTGACTTTTCTAAGACCTACTGATCCACTCTAATTGGATGCCTGATTATCTCCAAATTCAACATATCTAAAAGTGAGGCCATCAATTTCCTTTAAAGAAAAAAAAAAAGAAAGAAAGAAAGAAAAGAAAAAGCTAATTCTCTTGTATCATTCATCTTAACTAAGTGCAACATATCTGATCTCTGTACCCTGGTGTCCATCCTGGTGTAATTTTATCCCTTTGAGTTTGGGCAGAACCTTTGACTATAATAGAATTCCATTCCCACGATTAGGTTATAATATATATTAAAAAGTGAGGAACTTCACCAATATAATAATATGTCAAATTAATTAATTTTGAGATGATAAAAAAAGGAGATTGAGAGTTTGGCCCAATATGGTAGCATAAGAAGACACTGAACTCACGACCTCTGTGGACACACCAGATCTACATGCAGTTATACAGCAATTCCTCCCGGAGGACTGTGAGCTAACTAAACAACTTCTGCACAACAAAAAAGAGACCATGTAGAGAATGGCAAGATAGTTGTGACACAGTAACTAAAGAAACCGCCACGCCTAGTGCTGTGAAGTACAGTGAGAAAGGATAGTACTGAGGCACCATGAATGGGTTTGTCATCCGGAGCACAGAAACAAACAAACAAACAAGGTTTAAAAAAGCACTAGGGGCGCCTGGGTGGCTCAGTGGGTTGAGCCTCTGCCTTCGGCTCAGGTCATGATCCTGCGGTCCTGGGATCAAGCCCCACATCGGGCTCTCTGCTCGGCGGGGAGCCTGCTTCCCCCTCTCTCTCTGCCTGCCCCTCTGCCTACTTGTGATCTCTCTCTGTCAAATAAATAAATAAAATCTTTTAAAAAAGCACTAGAATGAAAAGAAAATAGCCTTAGAACCCTGTCAAGTAGAAAGCTGCTAGAACCCTCTCCAGGTTGGAGAGGCTGGCTAGGATCACAGTGATATTCCTCCTTCATCCTCCAGATAGGAGCAGGGTCCAGGCATCCTAGCCAGACTACCACCTCAGCAACCCCTGGACCCCTAGCCCACACCAGCCCCAGATGCCCTAGGGGCAAAGAAAAAGCCGCAGGTTAAAAGAATAACTAGAACATAAAGGATCCAGCCTTAGATCTCTGCCATACAATGGGAAGGCTGCTGGAAATCTCTCCAGGTTGGAGGGCCTGGCAAGTGCCACAGTTTATTTACTCCTTCCATCCTGATAATGTGGACAAAAATGGGATCCAGGCACCATAGCTGGCCTATTGCCTCAAGTGAGCCTCTTGCCCCTAACCAACACTACCCTCAGCTGTCCCATCAAGGAGGCCCCAGGGCAGCCCATACTGGGACACCCCTGGTCAGCATTCACTATAGCTTCAATCATCTTTCCAAGGTGGTGTAACCACAAAGCACCCCAGAACACTCCAGATCTGCACCACTTCGGCACTATACAACTTGGCAGGGGGAGCCCTACCTGGAGTGCTTTGGGAACACCTTGGCCACGTCTTCCTCAGCTCCAGCCATTGTGCCAGGATGCCTTGGGTGTGAAGTACCCTGGGACACACAGCCCATGCCCATATAGGCTCTAGTCACCCCACCGGGGTGCCTCCTCTGTGCAGAGTGCCGTGAGACACCCAAGCTTACATCCACTTCAGTTCAGCTATGCTGCCAGGACAGTCCCAGCCTGGAGGGTCCCGGGATCCCCGGCCCACCACAGCCACAGCTCCAGCAGCGAAAGTCACCAGATATACCTCTAGTTTAGGTGAAGTAGCTGTTCTGCCAAATTCATATAAACAAAGTCAAGCAAAATGGGGAGGCAGAAGACTATGTTCCAAATGGAAAAACAAGGCAAAAGCTCAGGAAATGAACTAAGTGATGTGGAAATGTGCAATATGCTTGATAAAGAAATTAAAGTAATGGTCATAAAGATGCTCATCAGACTAAAGAGAAGAGTGAATGAACTTAGGGAGAACTTCAACAAAGAAACAGAAAACATAAAAAAATAACAATCAGAGTTGAAGAATACAATAACTGATATGAAACATACACTGATGGGATCAAAAGAATGAATCAGTGGTCTGGAAGACTGGGTAATGGAAAGTGACCAAACTGAATAGCAAAAAGACACAGGAAAAAAAAATGAGAATAGGTTAAGGGATCTTTTGGACAGTATCATGTAAACAAATGTATGTATTACATGGAATCCCAGAAGGAGAAAAAAAGAATAAAAGGGGCAGGAAACTTATTTGAAGAAATAGTAACCAAAAAATTTTCCTAACCTGGGGAAAAAGAGATATCCAGTTTCAGGTAGTACTAAAAGCCTCAAATAAGATGAATCCAAGGAGGTCTACACCATGACACCCAAGAATAAAAGTGGGAAAGATTAAAAATAAAGAGAATTTTAAAAGCAGCAAGAGGGGAGCAACTATTATGCACAAGGGAATCCCCATAAGACTATCAGCTGATTTTTTTTTTTTTTTAAGAAACTTGGCAGGCCAAAAATGAGTGGCAAGATACAGTCAAAGCACTAAAAGGTAAACAAACAAAACAAAACCTATAACTAAGAATACTCTATCCAACAAGATCATCATTCAAAATTAAAGGAGAGATAGTGTTTTCCAAACAAAAAGTCAAAAGAGCTCATCACCACTAAACTTACCTGAAAAGAAATGGTAAAAGGAGCCCTAAGTGGAAAACAAAAGGTCATAAAGAGTAAAAAAAAAAAAAAAAAATGAAAGAAAAGGGGACTCAAAATAAAAAGATGTAAAATATGACAACATATACATGAACTATGGAGCAGAGAGTAAAAATGTTCTTTTAGAATGTGTTGAAGCGGGGCGCCTGGGTGGCTCAGTGGGTTAAAGCCTCTGCCTTAGGCTCAGGTCATGATCCCAGGGTCCTGGGATCGAGCCCCGCATCGGGCTCTCTGTTCAGCAGGGAGCCTGCTTCCAAACTCTCTTTGCCTGCCTCTCTGCCTACTTGTCATCTCTGTCTGTCAAATAAATAAATAAAATCTTAAAAAAAAAAAAGAATGTGTTGAAGCTTAACTGACCACCAACTTAATATAGACTGCTATATATTTAGGATGTTATATATGAACATCATGGTAACCACAAACCAAAAATCTATAATAGATACACCAAAAAAAAAAAAAAAGGAAAAAAGCCAAACATAAGACTATAAAAAGTCATCAATCACAAAAGAAAGGAACAGAGAAGTATATAAATAACCAGAAAACAATTAAAAAATGGCAATAAGTACCTAACTATCAATAATTACTTCCAAAGTAAACGAGCTAAATGCTGTAATAAAAAAATGTAAGTTAACTGAAGGGATGAAAACCAAGCCCCAACTATAAGTTACCTGTAAGACACTCATTATAGACACATACAAACAAAAAGTTAAAGGATAGAAAAAGATATTCCATGCAAATTGAAGAGAAAAAAAAAAGCTAACATAACAGTACTTATATTAGAAAAAGGAGACTTTAAAACAAAGACTGTATCAAAAGACAAAAGTACTACACAATGATAAAGGGATCAATCCAGTAAAAAGATAATGATTGTACATATCTATGTATCCAAAATTTGAGCACACAAATACAAAAAGTGAATATTTGAAGACATAAAAGGAGATACTGACAGTAATACAATAGTAGTAAGGGACTTTATCATCCCACTTACATCAATGGATAGATAATCCATGTAGGAAAAAAAAATCAATAAAGCAGCAGTGACTATGAATGACACATTAGGCCAGATGGATTTAAGATGTACACAGAAAATTCCACCCCAAAACAACACAATACGCATTCTTTTCAAGGGCCCATGGAACATTCTCCAGAACAGATGTGTGAGGTCACAAAGCAGGTCCCAAAAAAATTAGGAAGATTGAAATCTTATCAAGTATCTATCTTTTCCAACCCCAACAGTATGAAACTAGAAATCAATTATAAGAAAAGGACTGGAAAAAGGTACAAACACATGGAAGCTAAATAAAATGTTACTCAACAACCAGTGAGTCAATGGAGAAATCAAAAAAAAAAAAAAAAAAAAAGGAGAAGTTTAAAACCTGAGACAAATGAAAATAAAAATGTAATAGTCCCAAAGCTTTTGGACATAATGAAAGGTATTCTAACAGGGAAATTTGTAGTGATACAGGTTTACCTCAAGAAACTAACAAACAAGCAAACAAACAAAACCAAATGATCTAATCTTTGTCTAAAGGAATCAGAAAAAGAAGAAAAAAGTCAGTCTAAAGTTAGAAGGAAGGAAATAATAAGAGCAGAAGCAAATGAAATAGAGACAAAAAGAAAAATAGAAAAGATAAGTGAAACCCAGGAGTTGGTTCTTCGAAAAGCAAAACTGATAAACTTTAGCCATATTACAAAGAAAAAAAATAAAAAAGACCCCCGAATAAATAAAATCAGAAATGAAAGGAGGAAGTGACAACTGATATCACAAATACACAAAGGATCATTAGATTATAGGCCAACAATCTGGACAACTAGAAGAAATGGATAAAGCTTAGAAACAGAATCTTTGAAAAGCTAATCAGGAAGAAATTGAAAAATCTAAACAAACTATGAGGAACAAAACTAAATCAGTCATCAAAAAAAAAAAAAGTTAGAGACAAAAGTTCAGGATCAGATGTATTCAGAGGTAAATTTTACCAAACATTTAAAGAAGAGTTAATACATACTCCCCAAATTAATAAAAAAAAAAAAGAAGAGGAAGGAAAGATTGAAAATACATTCTGTGAGCATAGCATTATCCTGATACCAAAACCAAAGGCACTATGAAAAAAAAAAAAACTACAGGCCAATATCCCAATAAACGTGGATACAAGAATCCTCAACAAAATATTAAGAAATTGAATTTAATAATACATTAGATCATTCACCATCATCTAGTGGTATTTATTCTGGAGATGCAATGATGGTTCAATATCCACAAATTATTCAATGTGATACACCACATCAACAAAACATAAGATAAAAATGATAAGGTTATCTTAATACATACTGAGCAGAAAGCCCGCTGTGGAGCTTGATCCCAGGACCCTGAGACCATGATGTGAGTCCAAGGCAAAGGTTTAACCCACTGAGCCAGTAAGGTGCCCTCAAAAACACTAACTTGAAAAGACATATGCTCCTTTATGTTTACAGCAGCATTATTTGTAATAGTTAAAATATAAAAGCAACCCAAGTGCCCATCAACCAATGAGTAGATAAATAAGTGGGGAGTGTGTGTGTGTGTGTGTGTGTGTGTGTGTGTGTGTGTGTGTGTATGGAATATTAATCATAAGAAAGAATGAAATCTTGACATCTGGGACAACATGGATAAACTCAGATGATATTATTCTAAGTGAAATAAGTCATACAGATAAATACCTCATGACATAACTTGTATGTGGAATATAAAAACCAAACAAAAAACAACAACAGCAAAAAGGCAGAAACAGACCCATAAAAACAGAGAACAAACCAAAGCTGCCATAGGGGAGGGTGGTGAGAGGATGGGCAAAATGGATGAAAGGGTGTGGGATGTATAGGCTTGTAGTTTATAGGATGTGTAAGTCAGGGGAGGAACATTACAGGGAACAAACGGGGAATGCAATCAATGTGTTTTAATAGTGTTGTATGGTGATAGATGGTAGCTATACTTCTGAGCATAACATGACATACATAGGTGTTGAACCAATGTTGTAAACGTGAAAATAATGTAACATTGTGTGTTAAATATATTTCCATAATAATTATAAAGGACAGAGTGTCCATGACAGAATATTAGGTGCAAAACAAATAGCTACCACAACAACAAAAAAGGAGGGAGGAGTTTACCTGGGGGTGAGCATGACTTAATCAGGTGAAAACTTTTAAAAGGGTGTCTAGTACATTTCTACGGAGGCAGAGATCTCCCGGAGGCCATAAAGATGCAAAGAGCCATGGGTAAAATGCCTGTGGAGTGGCCACATTTCAGGGGACTGCAAGCACCTTCTAGGAACTGTCAATCAGTAAGGAGGCAGGGATCTCAGCCCCATAGTGCATGGACATGGATTCTGCCAAGAATTCCAAAGGAGCTGGGAAGAGGAGCTTTTCCAAGTCAAGCCTCTGCTGAGACCTTAGCCTTGGCTGGCATCTTAACTGTAGCCTGTTGAGACTCCTAGCAGAGAATCTAGGAAAGCCATTCCTATACTCATGACCCATGGAAATGGGGGCAATAAATGTTTTGAGCGGCTGAGTCTGTACTAATTTATGCAGCAATTGAAAATTACCATATTATTGCCAATACAATCTGTTATCTTAAACCTTTCTCCATCATTTTATACATATATTATTAGGTATAATAATTCCAATTGTTGAAACATCACAAATAATGCCTTTTGCTCTATAATTCTTTTGTCAGTTCTTGGTTCAAGATCTTCCCTTTTGTTATTGGCCAGCCACTCCGAAGAAAAAGTTTCTTTTCTAAAATATGTAATATCTTATGCTACTCCACTTTTAAAACCTTTGCTGATTCTTCATTTCCTTGAAGATAGGTTGCCAACCACTTTGCAAAAACTGTAGGATTCCTTAGCAGAGGCTCTAAGGAAAGGTTTTCAACTCTGGCTGTAAAATATATTCTCACTGCCCAATGACCAGAATGTCAAAGAATGGGACCTAGAGGAATACTCAGGAGAGTCTAATATGCAGTCAAGGTTGAGGGCCACCTCTCTTAAGTTGTTTTCCTCCTGACCTCCCCTCTCCTCAATCTTGAAATTTGTCCACATAGGCTAATCCATTCTCTGGTAATCTCCATGCCTTTCCTCATGCAAAAACTTTCTCCAACCAGTTTAGCCTTCCTTGTTCATTACATGAGCCACTCTCTTGCTAACAGAGTCAACCACCTGGCACCTTCACTCTTCTGCCATTCCAGTCTGGCAAAACATCAGACCTACTTTGGTCCAACCATTTTCCTACTCTGCTAAACCCTGGACTACCTCAGCAGAGATGAAGATAATACCAACTCCCTGCTTGTGACATTGCCATGTGTGGTCTCCATCTTCAACAACCATGGGACTCTCTGACTTTCCTCCCACTCCCATTCCATGTTCTCAAACTTTAAAGACCTCAACCCTTCTTTCTCAGAGAAAAAACAGGAGAACTCCTTCAATCTCCTGTGAATATGTCTGTATGCATTCTCATGTTCTTCTTCTCTTTTCATATCATAATGGAAAAGGCACCCAGTTTCCTATACAGGGTACATTTAAAGAAAAGATTTTATTCATTTGAGAGAGAGAGAGATACAGAGAGAAAGGGAGAGAGAGAGACAGAGAGAGAGAGAGAGAGAGAGAAAATGAGCAAGAGGAGAAGCAGACAGAGAAGCAGGCTCCCCACTGAGCCAGGAGCCTGACTCGGGGCTTGTTCCCAGGACCCCAGGATCATGACCTGAACCACCCAGGTGCCCCTATCGGGCACATTTTTAACCACTTAAGTTCTCTACAAGCTCTTTCAGGACCTCGGTTCCTTGATTGTATTTCCCCTCTCCTTCCCTGTATGTGTGTGTCTGTGTGTTTACATATATATATATTATACGTATTATATACATATTTTAAGTTATATATATGTTATATTAATATGTATATATATACATAAAATATATATAAGTTCCATTTCTTGATTAATATTAGAATGACTTTACATTTCTGAATAATAATCACTGACTAGGGAGATTACACTAAACATCTAAGAGTCATCAGGAAGGATCCTTGTGGGGTTGAGAAAAATCACTCCATTTGATGTCATTAAAAGACTAATTTCCTACTGTTTAACATAATTATAATTCTACAGTCCTCTCCCAGGAGTCTTGAGTATTAGTATTAGCTACATAACAAATGCTAAAGTAAGATTAAATACATACCACAAGCATTGCTTAATTTTATAGAGAAACTGAGCCACAAAATGATTCCATTTTCTACTGAACAAAAAATGAGGACTAGTAATTAAGTGGAATCAATTCTCATGGCATCCAAGCTTCAAATATAAAATTCCAGGAGACTTCATATAAATAACTTTTAAAAATTTGAGTCCCCATATAGATCCTTTTTTAAAGCAGATCTTGAATTAGATGCCCTTTTAATTCAATGAAATTTTAAAATCATTTTCTTCAATGCTTGCATATTGAAGTAGTTTAGACAGCCTCTAGCAACATTTTTTTTCCCCTTTCACCACAAGACATAAACCCAGAGGATCCCTATGAAAGTCAAGGTCATAAATTCAATGAGTATAAAATAATTTTGAAATTTAACAGGGTTAAGCAACAGTGACATTTATTTTTCAGGAAACTTATTTTCATGCTAGAGTATACCCCAAAGGAAAGCCCATAGTGAGAACCATTAATAATTGCATATCCTTATACCTATCTCATAACTGAAAGGATTAGTTTTACTCACATACTTAATACTTAACAATTTTTGGCAACAGAATATGATCAAATGTGACTATATATAAGGTAAACCTGCCATATAAGAATTCTAATTCCTGACTACGTAAACTTTACTAATGTTTTAAAAACTCATTTACATAAATCATACCACAGAATAGCTTCACTGGCAACATTCATAAATCTAAATCCAATTGCTATGAAAGAAGCAGTTTTTCTGCCAAAAATATTTTATACTACAATTTATATGCAGAATACAGTGCTTGGACCATCATTTCTTGGCCCAGGGATGTTACATGTTCCATTTTAGTTATCCATATGCATATGAAGTAGGTATGAAGTAGTCATTAGAGAATTATCAATAGAGCATGTACTTACACTGTGATTTTATGAAGTATAAGACATTACACATAGTAGGTGCTCAAAAATTATCTGTTGATATTATGGATAAAGATGAATTGAATAGGACCCATTAATAGTATCTCTTAACTATGTTACAACTAAAGGAAGTTATTTAATGACTTACACCCAATGGGACTGAAGCCCAGAAACCTGGGTGACTTTTCAATCTATATTACTAATCCCAAATTTTGCTCTTTAGGTAAATGCAATGGACCTGGGTGATAATACAGCTCTCCGAATCAGGTAGTCTCATTGATAAAATACTTCCCAGGATGCTACCTGTGCATTCTCCCCCCCATTATTCAAGTCCCAATGCTTCTCCACTCCCCATAAGATCTTGTTATGGAGGATATGAAATATTGATGATATTAAGCCCGAGGAAATAACCTAGATCAATAACTTATATTTTTCTACTGTGTAAAATAACAGCAAACATCCGAACTAGACAACGCATGTTTTATTTACTGACACTGCTAAAATAATGAGAATATAGTCCCAACAATAAGACAGGGAAAAGGGGCACCTGGGTGGCTCAGTGGGTTAAAGCCTCTGCCTTCGGCTCAGGTCATGATCCCAGGGTCCTGGGATCGAGCCCCACATCGGGCTCTCTGCTCAACAGGGAGCCTGCTTCTCTTCTCTCTCTTTGCCTGCCTCTCTGCCTGATTGTGATCTCTGCCAAATAAAAAAAAAATAATAAAAACCTTTTTAAAAAATTTTGAAAAATAAGACAGGGAAAAGATAAAACGGTGACCATCTCTTCCTCAGTTCCAAGTGAGGATCTGGGAATACCTTGTGAATTAAAATGAGATGTCTTAATTTCTTAACCTTTAAAGATTTACTGTTTTAATCTATATATTTTAGTGCTACTATTTATCTCATAATACACCATATGAAATGTATCTAATGATATAAATCAAAGTAGTTTAAAGTATGTTTAGGGGAGGTGGACAGAAACATGATGGCAAATATTTTGACAATGTTGCAAGAACAACAACTTGACAAAGTGGATCAATACACTGTCATTGCTCTCAAGGGAAGAACGGACTGTATTAAACATTTATTTAAAATCTCAATCCAGGGGCGCCTGGGGGGCTGCATTTGGTTAAACTTCCAACTCTTGGTTTCGGCTCAGGTCCTGACCTCAAAATTATGAGTTCAAACCCCATGTCGGGCTCCATACTGAGTCTATTTAAGACGCCCTCTCCCACTCTCTCTGTTCCTTTGTCCCTCCCACATGTAAGCAAGCTCTCTCACTCTCTCAAAATAAATACATCTTTAAAAAAAAAATAAATGGAATCTCAATCTATTAGTGTGAGGAAATTTAGATCAAACTCAGTAGGACTGCCAGCTTGTTTTGGGGAATTTCTAGTTTGATCTAGTACTGCTCCAGAATAGCAGCTACATTGCTTTCAAAGATGGTGCCAGCTTTGTTTAGGCCTCCGTGGGGTCTGAGATGGGAAAGTTGGAAAGCTTCAGAAATATCATTATCTTTTTAACAAGAGTGATTTTTTGAAAGTATTCTCTAGTATCTTTCCTGCATACGACCCTTTAGGCCATCAGAAAGCCTTTCTAATGTTAAACCTTATAAAATGATGGTTATGGTACTGTAAATAACAAAGTATCTTCTTTGGACTGACAGCCTGATCAGATACCCAAAACACACCTGATTTAGAAGTTACACAATATTCAAACAATCATGTTGACAAAAGAATTTTCCTAGACTCTTTAATTCAAATATTTCAGGATGTGTGGGTAGCTCAGTTGGTTAAGCATCTGCCTTCAGCTCAGGTCATGATCCCAGAGTCCTGGGATCAAATCCTGCATTGGGCTCCTTGCTCAGCAGGGAGCCTTTCTTCTCCCTCTGCCTGCTGCCTCCCCTGCTTGTGCTCTCTCTCTGTGACAAATAAAATCTTAAAAAAAAAAAAACCCTCAAATATTTCATAGCATTATTATTACATTACACCACCCAGGAAAAAAAATCATTTAAATATCAACTAATTTCTTTAATAACAAATATAACTTATTGGTGTCTTTTTAGATGTAGATGGGCTATTCAAAGTCATGGAGGCCAAGAGCTTTATTTTATAAACTGGTCAGAAATAGAAAGGGAGCTCTAACCCAGACTTGACTGAGTTACTCAGCTTACTGGCAAGAAAAAAAAAATCACTATACACAGCCCCAGAATGTTCTCTTTAGTGCCAGAGTAATAAAGTAGAAAATCAACTCTACCCTTAAAGAAATTCATATTTTGGAAGACAACAGTCTTATAAATGAAAAAAAATGGTATATGATTAACTACTTAAATTATGTGATACAAATAATATACACAAATTTTAACATAATAGGAGCTATAACAAATGCACATCCTAGCTTTACTTTTTAATTTATGTGAAAATACTGGCATAATTTGTGGTAAACACAGGTTTTTGACTTATTGCTTGAGATGGTTCAGCTGCTAAAACTAAATATGTCAGTGTTAATTTAATCAATCAACCAAATCATATAAAGAACTGATCTTTTAAATTGAATTGTCCAGGCAATTTAATCAAGATGGTATTTCCAGTTGTTCATATATACCAAGTTTCACATTAATGACCTTGTGCCAAGTACCTCCAGGCAGACGAAAGAAAGGTTTCTCTCTTAGAAGACACCAAGCATATTAGGGACAAATGGAACATTAGAAACAGAACAATCTGAACCGTTCAATTAGGACAGTGTGTACTAAAGCACTTTCTATCAATACTGCAAATAAATGCTGTTAAATTTAGTGACTGAATGCTTTAACCACATAATAAACTTTACATTCGAAACACTACAAAGGTATACAGACTGTTGACAAACCAGTATTACTAAGTAATTCTTAGAATGGTGGCTGCAAGAGACTGCAAGAGGCATTTCCTTGCCCTGAAAAATCTTGACTTGCATCACACCAGAAATTCTCTGCCTTACATTTCCTTAAAAATAAAAAAAAAATCCTGAAAGCTAATTTGAGGGGATATCTTGTATTCATCAGTGCTATTGCCCAAATATATTAGGTTGTGCTCCCTGATCCTTGAAGTTAGGTGTGATCTTTAATTTGCTTTAGCCAATGAAATGTGAGAGGTGAAACATGACACTTCTAGGTTGAAGCCTTAAGAACCAAAGTGTACTTTGTGTACTCTCTTTCCTTTACGCCACAGGGACCAAAAATGTTAGGTAGTGGCAGCTCCATAGCTAGGGCTCTGGAATAAAGCAAAGCCCCTAGCCAACCAAAGACAGATATGGATACTAAGTGATCTTTACGGCTTTCAACCACTGTGATCTTGAAATACCAGTTAGTTGCATTTGTTATTGTACAATAATCTCTCATCTTGATCGATCTACCTTGAGATAACAAAGTGTATCTTTCAGAAGATAGTCAAGTCCCATGAACAAGTATTTAGAACATTTTGAAAACCTATATATAATGTCCTAAGAAAATAAAATTATACCATATCAGCAGTTAGCCCACTTTGAAAGGCAACAGCATCAAATGAGAATATGACCTTGAAAAAATTGAGCCTATGGATAAGCAATTCAGGAAAATTTATAATTTCTTATTTTTAAAAAAGGACTAGCAATATGGATTATAAATCAAGGTCAAACCTTATGTGATCTGGAATAAAATATTAAATCCTAATAGTTTAGCCTCCTCATATGAAAATAAAAATGCAATAATACTTGCCCTTTTTAACTCCCTTTTACACTGTAAGGTCAAAAAACAAGCAGGCTGTTGTGGAAAAAATTAACATACGGCATAAATGACATGGTAATATTTTACCAGCACTAAAAGTTGTATAGCAACGTAAAAATGTTTTTGCATTGTCCTGGTTTTGGTGCCAGTGATTGATGGAGAATATAATTCTGTAAAGATGTTTTAGTAAAAAAATTACAGCATGGTAATTTTCAAATTTGGGTGCTACTTCTCATTTCAAATCATTTCCATATAAATTAAAAGCTAGGCTAACATTGACAAAATGAGAAATTCTGTACTGCATCAGTAAATCAGTTGTTTGAGTCCATCTCTGTCTTTCCAAGTCTGCCACCAGCCAAGGCCAGACACTCATTGTCTCTCACCAGGACAATTATAATGGCCCCTTAAATGATTCCATGTTTCTAATATCTTCTCATCCATTCGTGTCTGCTCAGCCCCCATATTTATGTCCCAAAGCATGTTTAACGTCCTAAATATATGGCTTAACTTTAAATAACCTCTACAGCATGGCAAAACTTTGATAAAAAGGCAATCCAGGCATGAGTGATACCACAAATTAAACTGAGAAGATGCAAATGGACCTAAAATGTTCACAAGTCAATGGAGAAACCTCTGTATGAGAATGTGAGGTTGGGAAGAAGTATTATATTGGCTACATCAGGTGGAGCTATACTGGAAGGTCATGATGGGGGACTGAAAAGTTGGTTAAGAATTGTGGTATTAATTCAGGTGTGCTATTAAAGACAAGACATCATGAGAACAGGGTACCCTTTTAAGAGGTGATTTGAAAATTCAGAACTTAAGTGACAAATGACTAGGACTTAGGCTAAGAGATCATTAAGTATAATAGATATAAATTACATTTACTTAAATATGTTGTTAGAGAATAATATAAGGAAGTACAACTATTACTTGTAATTAACTAGCTCTGACATGTACACATGGCTAATATATAGTCTAAATGGAAATGATTATCTTCCAAATGACCACTGGATCAGTTCTTTAAATAGCAGCTTCATTTCTCAACTGTAAGACAGGTTTAATATAACAAACTCCAACCATCAGCGATGGCCAGTTTATGAGATAGATGCTTCTAAATATCCCATGGGATTCAAAACTTAGAAGTGTCCTTTTTTGCTTTATCTTGTAGGTCCCTAAAGGAAGCTCTGACCTAAATTCAGACATATTATTAGACCAGCATATTGCCTTTGTCTCTTTTATTTATGTATCTATTTTGAAACTAAGAGTTCAATATTGGGGGATTTTATATGAAAATAAAGATTTCCAGCTTCTCTTGAAAATGGGGAGGATCTGGGAATATCTGGATCCTCATTCCAATGCGGGATTAATTGGCTGAAACCAAACAGCAGGGCCTCTTCAGATAAAATATGCCTTACCATTTCTCTACAGTCCCTTGGAGTGACAGTCTAAATTTCTAAAGTAAGCATTTCCCCTCAACTAAGGCGAAGCTTAACTCACAATTCCAATATGGAAACAGATGAAGGGAGGCTGCTTGCATTGTAGAGAAAAGTAGAAGATGAAGAAGCCCCTGAATCACCCTACTCATTACATGAAGGCATCTAGACTCTAGCTAGAAACCCCTGCCTTGGAAGAGACCCATGCAAGAAAGAGTCCCTAGAGTGTCAAGTTTCTTTAGGGTATTTGAGTTCTACAACCATCAGGACTTTGTATATTACTCACACCAGTACTTAACCGTAATTCTTAAAAGTGTTAGCAAGAACAGCATGAACACCTAAAATGAGATGGAAGATGTTCTCCATTCAGAGCCACCCTTTTCTAGTCTCTGTGGCACGGAACAAAGCTTGTAAGTGACAAGGTGTGCATGGAACAAACTTCAGAGATGAAACTGTTTTTTATTCGTTGGAATTTGGGGCCATCCAATAATTTGTGTTCACGAACAATGAAACATGTTATTATAAATTCTAAATTACAGAGTACATGATGAGGAAAATTCACCTCCAAAAGTTTGCTTTTGCCAAAGAACTGCATGTTTCACTGAGCTAATGCAAAAATCAATGCACTGGAATGAATTCATAGTACGTTAACCTCTTGCAAGTTACTGTAAAAAACTTTGAAATATTGCCAAGTTGTAAAATTAAATAGGACTCCCTGCCTTGATTTATACTGTAAGCTGGTAATGGTGAATTTGTTTCACTTACCAACAAATTTGTTTCCTAATGGAATATGTATCACCTAATCCAGAGATTTAGGCTTTTTTAATCTCCTCTAGACAAAGAGCCATCTTATGATTTTATTTAATAATATACCAGCTAAAGGAACAAAAGTTGTGGGGTGAAGAGAGATTTTTGTTTTCTTCTAATAAAATTGAAATAATCAACAATCTTCTAGTTATACTAATGGTGTCAAGGAACTGTAGATAATTCTAATTCATGAAAAAAAAAAAAAAAAAGAGGGCCTTTTAAGCCAGGAAGAAGTCTGAAGAGTAGCCTGAAATATGCCTCTGAAGAGAAAACAAAGAAATAAAGAGGGAGAGTTTATTAGTTTTCTAGGAATGTCATAACACTTGGCTTGTGGCAGCATGCCTCCAATTCCTGCCTTCTCTTCGCGTGGTCATCTTCCCTGCGTATCTGTGTCTCACAATTCCCTCTCCTTTTTCTTATAAGGACACCAATCACTGGATTTACAATCCTCACTAAATTCAAGATGATCTCATCTCAATTTTCTTAATTTCATCTGCAAAGACATGATGTCCAAATAAGTTCACATTCACAAAAAGGAAGTTAAGACTTAAACATATCTTTTGGGGGACATAACCCACTGGAGTGAGGAATAAAGACAATGATAAGGAAGACATAAAACACAGGGATGAGAATCTGGCCTTTGAGATCAAACCAAGCTAGGCCTATATTCCACTTTAACATGAACTTCAATCTTATCATCCATAACATAAATTGGCAAACTATGGCTTGCTGGTCAAATCCAGCAAATTATATTGCCTGTCTTATAAATACAATTTGCTGGAACAGAGCCATATCCATTTAAGCGCTGTCTACAGTGGTTTTTGCACTGCAAGAGCAGAGGTAACTAGTTGCAACAGAGACAGTATAATATACAAAGTCTGAATATTTGCTATCTGGACCTTTATAAAAAAGAGGTTTACAAATTCTGGTTTTTAAGATGGGAATGACAGTACTCACTGCATACAAGAATAAAATGAGAACTCTAAGTAGTGTTGACGACACAAGCAAGTACACCAAGTTACCTGTCTTTATGACAGGCAAAGTATCATGGCACATAATAGCATGCGCTTGCAAATGAGAAAGACCGGAGTTCAACATCAAGCAGGCCATTTCTTACTAGTAGTATTAATTTGTGCCTGTCACTGACCATTTTCAAACCTTGATTTTTCTCATCTGCAAAATGGAGTTAATTATTACATAAACTTCAAAGAGTTGTTCTGTAGATAAGAGGATCTGAGACAAGGATTTAGCTATTGCTATTACTTATCATTCTCCAAAGAAGGTATAACATCATCTTAAGTGTATGCAATGGGTATGGGAAGCAGGAAGACAGTCTGGCTTGGGAAATCCTTGACAAAGATTCAACATCTTAAGTCTTCAAGAATGATATGTTCTCTGCAAAGCCAAAACCTCTGGGGCGTGCAGGAATGGGTAGAATGCTTGAGTGGATTTTGACACCATGCACAGAACAGGTAATGATGAGTTTTGGTATTTGTCAAGGATAATTACATGCTAATTAAAGCAGCCATATTAAAACACTGAACAGAACTTGAAGGCACATAAAGATGGGGATGAAGTTACAGACTTTAAAAACACAATGAACTCATTATTAATACCACCAATCACATTCCTCCTTTCATGTTCTCTCCCCTCTTCCTATACTAAAGTCCAAGCTCCTTGACATAACTTATGGAACTTCCCTAATCTGTTGTTTTCATGTCTCTCCATTAGCATTTAAGTTGCATGAGATTCTGTAACTTCACAATGCTCACCATGTGGTAGTAACTTGGTGAAGTGAAGATCTAATTCAGGAAGCACTTAACACAGCTTCCTTTATTTTTACTTCAAGCAGTCCATATTCAGCTTAGCTTTATAGGTATGTCTTTACAATCATTATCAGTTTAGGAAGGAAGCAGAGGCTATCGCTATGTATATTTGGAGTATAGTTCTGTTTTGGTGAATGAATTATTTCATCTAAAGTTAGTGAAGTTAGTGAAGTCATCCTTCCAATGTCCTCAAAGATGATTCAGAGACAGATAAAATCCTCAAAAATTCTTACCTAAGAGAACTGAAGTAGTACCAACCAAGGTATTTTAAGGCATTAAATTCTTGTTTTTTTTTCAAGTTTTTATTTAAATTCCAGTGAGTTAACATACAATATTATAAATTCTTGTTTTTTATTTGTTGGAAATGATTAGGGGAAACCAATCCATACTGGGATTTATGCAAAAATCAGAGACACAATATATAGACCATGGAGGTAAAAATTACTCTCTGGCTTTGATTCTGCATATGAGACTCAAAAGCTGAAGCCTGTAAATAGTATGATTCTAAATGTAGAGATACGGAAAACAGAAAGCAAAAAGAGGAAAGAATTTGAGAAAGAAAATATTCTCACCATTCAAAGGCTACCAACTATTGATTTTTGGTATAATTTTCACTCTTTGGTTAATGTTCTTAATTTGGGGGGGGGTAAATTGTACATATATTATCTCACTAGCTACCTAATATTCATTTTGTAACACAAAGTACCATGATAGAACTATTTAGAACAACCGTAGTTATTTGGCCAAAACCAGAATGAAGAGTGGATAATTACTAATATTGGAAAGAAATATAAAATGTTACATATGTGGTAAAAGATGGAATATTATGCAGTGTCCTCAAAGGAAAAACAAATCTATAGAAGGAAGAATGGAGGCAGTTAATATACTAAGAGATACACTCTGGAATCAAACTGCATGGATGAGAAAGCAAGCTCTCACATTACTGGTTGGGCAATCTTATACAACCTTTCTATTCCTTAATTCCCATATCTAATATAGTAATAAATAACTGATAACGTTGATACAAAAATAAACTGAGCTAACAGAGCATTTAAAGCCAAGTATACTCTACTGTAAATGCTAAGTATTAGCCATATTTATCAGAAAAAAAAACCTGGAATACAACTACCCTATGATCTAGCAATCCCACTACTGAAAAAATATGCAAAGGAAATTATATCAGTATTTTGAAGAGATATCTACATTCCCATGTTCATTACAGCACTATTCACAATAGTTCAGATGTGAAAACAACTGATGCATAAAGAAAACATGCCATTTATATTTAATGGAATAGGACTCTGTCTTAAGAAGGAAGGAAATCCTGCCATTTACAAGAACATGAATGAACAAGCCAGGCACTGACAGACAGTACTACATGATTTCACTTATATATAGGATCTAAAATAGTTGAACTCAGAAGCACAGTAGAGTGGTGGTTACCAGAAGTTGGGAGATGAAGTGGGCAAACACTGGTCAAAGGTAGAAAGTTCTAGTTGTACAAGATGAACAAGTTATGGAAATCTAATGTACAGTATGGTGACCACAGTGAACAGTACTGTATCATATACTTGAATTTTTCTAAGAGGCTAGATTCTAATTGTTCTCACCACACTTAAAAAAATGATAACTATGTGAGGTGATAAATTTGTTAATCAGCTTGATTGGGGTGACAATTTCCCAATGTACACATATATCAAAACATCAAATTATACAACTTAAATATACACAACTTAAATTTATCAATCATATTCCAGTAAAGGTAAAAATGAGATGGATGTATATTATGAAGGTAAATGAAAACACACGCTAAATAATTATATATATTTATACTTTAGGAATGCATATACTTTAGGATAAACACATGCAGGGTGGATTAGAAGGTTACAAAATTAAATATGAAGGAAGCTAATAGGATTGGGGATAGAGAGTGAAAGGGGGAATTATGAAACTGAATTAAGAATCAAAGAAATATGTGCATGGACTGAGGATGAGAGCATGAAACTCCATCAGATCCTCTCTCCAAATATTTTAAATATGAGACAGAAAGACAGTGGAAGAGATAGGGGAGAACCGTCTAGGCTGTCAGGCAACATTCAAAAGACCAAAAGACCCAGACACATGGCAGGGAGCAGTAAATAGAGGCTAGATCCAGGAGTCATGTGTGATTCCTCCTGAGGCAGAGGAAGTTCTCTTTGCCTCCTTCACTCCTCTTGTATCTAACAATGGACCCCAATGTCTGGGGCTACCTAAGTTTGTCCTAATTCTTTGAAATTAAAAATAGTCCAATAATCTGTCAGTTTGAGTGGGTATTCAAAAGAGAAAATTTCGTGAGGACACACATGATAAAGTGCTTTAGTTCAACTTGAGACATTAAACACAAGGAGACAAAAAGTTATAATGACCTTCAAGACACATGTTATTTTTCTCCTGTCCAAAGCCCTACAGTGGACATTGGGTGGGGCAGCAATGGGAAAAAAAGAGTATATTTGAAATTTCTATGCATAATGATCCATGGTTCCACCTCTCTGTATCACATGGAGAATCTGAAAAGATTTAAAATACTTGAATTCCCTCCAGTGTGATACAGTATCAAGAGTGGGCTCTGCGGGCCCTGAGATTTTACTCCATATAAACAGAGGTGATGAAATAATGTAGGCAAAGCCCCCAGGCAGAGTGCCTAACACATAGCATTTACTTGAAAAGCTAATATCTTACTCTTCACTTTTCCTAGGCATGGCTCCAATATCCAGGAAAAACTGTTAAAACTTACTGATTGCTTTCTTTCACTGATGACATCAGTGGGAAGGAATATAGCTGATGAGAAATATGGAATGCTGTGTCTGGGACTTAATAGACTTAGATATGAGGATAAGGGATGTGGGAAGAAACAGGGTAGAATCAGGAACACTTGAAAACTGGGTCAGGGATGGATGGAGACACTGGCAAGAGTACAGTACAAACTTGAAAGTGGAGAACTCAGTTTTAGACAGTTTGGGAGCTGAGCACAACAATTAAAGATGTTAAAATAATTGAGAATATTTGAAGTCAGGAGAAAAATCACTAACTATAGGTCTGTGATATAAGTATTGGCACAGATTTAGGTGGCAAGGTAGGTGATAAGGGTGATATTGAGAACAGGAAGAAGTTATCTTGGACAGAATGCTGTCATTGTTTTTATTTGGGATGATGACAGGATGAGAGAGAATCATCTACCTTCTGCTTAAACCTCCTCACTGACTAGAAACCATCCTACAAAAGTCAGCTGAATAGCTGTAAAATTGGAAAGATCTTTCCAAAATCTAAATGGAGCACCCTCTACTTACTGGTTCCAAATAACTTGATTCAATTAAAAAATCTAAAATATTACCTACATAAAAATATTTCAACAAATCTGGAAAATTATATATATATATGTATATATACACACACACATACATTTAACTATATAGATATAATTCAATATAATATCCCCCACATTTATGAATTTATAAACATTTTATTTTCCAGGCTGAATGCTGAGGGGAAAATGCTTGGTCCTTTTTGCTCAACATTTTGATTAACAACTTCGATAAAGACACAGATGGCATGCTTATCAAATTTTGGGATGATATAAAGCTGAGAGTTATAGCTAATATGTTGGATGTCAGAATCAAGATTCAGAGTGCTTAACAAGCTGGAGTAATGAGCTACAGCTAAGAATAGGAGAAAGAAGATAAGAAAAAGCACAGTTATGCATTATGGTACCCAAAAGGCAACTGAACATACATACTCAGAATGGGGGAATAAAAAACTTTATAGTGCCTCCTAAAACACAAGACTTTCTGATTTAGTTACAAACTGAAAATTCATCAGTAGTCACTACACAAATTAAGCATTTTATTTTAATAAATACTTCCCAGTAGATGAAGTTTACAAGATGATTAACAAAACATACACAAAAATACTATTTAAATGGCCCAAAGAAAATGGATAAATACAATATAATTTTGAGGATACTGTACTCCTATTCATTCAAGAAACACTGAGCATCTGTTTTGGCTGAAACACTCTTCTTTGCCTATTAAACATCTACTCATCCTTTACTTTCTAGATCGTATTTTCTTTCTTAGAGCAGCCTTGTCTGATAGCCATTTTATTTTATTTATTTTATTTATTTATTTGGCAGAGAGAGAGAGATCACAAGTAGGCAGAGAGGCAGGCGGTGGGGGGGGGGAAGCAGGCTCTCTTTTGAGCAGAAAGCCTGACGCGGGGCTCGATCCCAGGACCCTGAGATCAAGACCTGAGCCGAAGGCAGAGGCTTAATCCACTGAGCCACCCAGGCGCCCCTGATACCCATTTTAAATGATTTCCCCTCTTATTCTGTTCCCTGATCAATTTTGTTCCAGCACTTAGGATGATGTGAAATTGTATTTCCTGTGCATATATTTTCTTAATATATGTCAATAATTAGACTACAAGGCCCATGAAAGCAAGGATCACTTAAGTTTTGTCTAACACTACATAACCAAGGTGTAGCATAGTGCTGGATGCAAACTAGGTGCTCAATAAATAGGTCCTACATTAATGAATTAATGAGCTAAGAACTGGATACTAATAATTTGGAAGGGGGGCAAAACCTGTAAAGAGATAAAATCTAATATAAATCATGTTTTACATGGAAGTATGACTATATTTCTGTAAGAATACAGAACTGCTCTATCAAAATTGGGGAAAATGCTCTTTGAAGAAATGGACTTGAGTGAAGGTTCAAAAGATGAATGGAAGTTCACCATAAAGAGATACACCTTGAAAAGACAAGACTGAGGAAGGAACATAACAGGCAAAGAAAAGAGTCACTCAAGGGCAGAAGGTACGTAGGGAGCAGTGAGAGGAAGTCCAGTATGGTTGCAGCAGATGGTACATGTAATGTGTGGTTGAAAGTGACATTGGCACACTGTGTTCCTTTTACCATCACTTAAGAGCTTACTGCCGAACAGAAACATATTGGAGAAAAATGAGCACAATAATCAAGAGCTAGATATTGCATATGAGCTAGAGTATAAAACACTATATTTAGCCTTGAAAATAAAATGCTTATAAATTTATAAATGTAGGGGACACACACACATACTATATCTATACCTATATCTTTATCTATATATAGCATATATATTCAGATTTTTGAAACACTCATGTAAACAGTATTTTAGATTTTTTAATTGAATAAAGTTAATTTGGAACCAATGAGCAGAGGGAGCTCCATTTAGATTTTAAAAAGATCTTTCCAATTTTACAGCTGTTCAGCTGACTGTTATAGAGGTTTAAACAGAAGGTGAAGACTCTTCTCTCACCATCCCAAATAAGAAAGATGTCTTAAGCATTCTGTCCAAGATAACCTCTTCCTGTTCTCAACATCACCCTCATCACCTACCTTGCCACCTACATCTATGCCAATATTTATATCCCAGACCCATAATTAGCGATTTTTCTCCTGACATCTAATATTCTCAATTATTTTAACATCTTTATTTGTTGTGTCAGCTCCCAAACTGTATGAAATGGAGTTCTCCACTTTCCACTCTCAAGTTTGTATCATACCCTTGCCAGTGTCCCCATCCATCCCTGATCCAGTTTTCAAAAGTATTGCTGATTCCGCTGTTTCTCCACCTCTCACCACTATTGCTCCCTCTGATTCTCAGGCACTTTCTTCCCTGTGCTCCCCCATGGCATCTGCCTTTTTCATTCTCACAGGGGCTACTACAACTCTCTTCCAACTGGCTTCTCTACCTTTAATTTTTCTTTTATCTAATCCACAATTTCCAACTTGAAGCCAGAATGATCTTTCCAAAATAAATTTGGAATCTTATCACAGTCCCGGTTAACAACCGTATTTCTAAAGCAGCAACGTCGTAACAGTTTAATATTTGCAGAATCGGTGGGAGAGTTAAAGTTAGAGTCAGAACAAGGTCTCTTGGTTTCACTTCTCCTCAAGGAATTTTACATATAGAGCAACTATTGGGAACATCTATTACTGATGAGTGTTTCCTAAGCAAACATTATGGGTATATAAGCCCCTGGAATGAAACAGTTGAGAACTACTGCCCTAAAGCTGTTATACAGGTCTAGTAATTGTTTGGTAGGTCAAAATTAGAAAATAAAAAGAAATAAACAATATAGGATCTGGATAGAAGTGGATCCCCTTTATCTTGAATGCCCCAAAACAAAAAAGTGAATGGAAATACCAATTCCATACATTGTTTTTCAAGAAAATAACCAAAAGCCCCATTTTTTTCTTATAACATTTCAGCATTCTATTTTGCCAAGTAATTTTCCAGATTGTTGTATCATTCATATAAATCTCCTTGTGTAGATAATGGACACTATACACATGAAGTAATAAAAAACAAACCCCTAGGTGGATGTTTGAGACGTTTCCAATTATCTTTAAAAGAAGTTTAAATTCAAAAATTTAACAGCCTTTACATACTGTGGTAGGCTGAACAATGGCCCCCAATGATATCCTAGTTTTAATTTCTAGAACCTGTGAATGTTACCTTTTATGTCAAAACAGACTTTGTAGTTGTGACTAAATTACCAATATTAGGATGATAAGATGGTCCTGGATTATCAGCACAGGCTAGAAATCCTAAATGTCCTTTTAAGAGGGATGCAAAAGGAGATTTGACACAGAATCAGGAGGCAAGGAGAGAATGAAGCAAAGGGCTATGTCATTGGCTCTGAAGACTCAGGAAAAGGCTTTTAGCCAAGGACTGTAGCTTTAGAAACTGGAAACAGCAACCTAGAGCCTTTCAAGGGAGTATGGCCCTGAAGAGACCTTAATTTTGACTCAATGAAACTGATTTTGGACTTCGGATTTCTAGAACTGTGAGAGAATAAAGGTTGTATTTCAAGTTGCCAAGTTTGCAATTTTGTTATGGCAGTTGTACGAAGCACATGTACATTAAAATTCTTTACACATAAGCATGGGTTTACAACATGCTAATTATTGAGTATATATGATGTGCTGTCTCTTTGCCAAATGTTGGTAAGGAAAGTGATGGAGTAGACAGTCCCTCCCTCAAGGAGCACCTATCAGCTTCTGGCAGGATCAACTAGCAATAAAGTAGTTGAAATGTGAGAAGTACCTAAGAATCAACACAGATATTCTGAGCTCTTAATGGGTTCTAGGGTTTGGGGGGAGAGTGGACTGGTGAGTCAGCTTGTGGTCTTCTAGAGGAGGTGATGTTTCTGATGCATGTCTGGAAAGGTTATTAGGAGTTGACCAAGAAGGAGGTTGTAAAGCAAAAAGATTAAAGTCATAGCAGAGATAAAATGTAGAGGTACAAAAGGCAAAAGCCCTAGGAGAATGCCTGTAGGTGTTGAGATATACAAGAACCTGAGAAGTCTGGAATAAGAAGGATGAGGGGCAAAGTTTCAGAGATTAAAAAAAGGTAAAACCATGTAGGACCTTGGTTATGCTAAAGCATCTGAGCCACAGGTTTTAAACTCGTATCAACCTAGGAAAGTGGTAATTCCATTTGTCTTTTGGAAATATTACTATTGAAATGGGAGAAAAAATGTGGTGGGAGAAAGAATCCAGTGAAGATAGTGGATGGGCAACCACTATAGTCAATCTAGGCAAAAGAGAACTGAAGTTTGCACAAGAAAAGGGGAGAATACCTGGGATGGAAAATCCTGGGTAGAAATGAGAAATGTCTCTAAGCAGCAGTATTGAATGCATTTTTTAAACAATATTCCTATCAAAACAAAAAATACAATTTCAACATGAAAAAACACAGAAACATATTCATCTTGTCAAATTTAAGTTTTCTTTTTACCTAAATAGGCACTATTAATTCTTCCCTGGGTAATGATTTGAAGATCTTTTCAATGTCACAAGAAACACAGATGTAGAGGACAAAGGAAACCCATCATTTGGCAAAGGAGGCAGATGGCTGAATTGTGTCTTTCTGTAACTGAGGGTGGGGTTTAACTATTTCATCCATTCTGGGTGGTAGACTTAAGGATAACTCACAGTAGTTTAACAAGTTTGTCCTATCTTTGCTATAAACAAGTCTTTCCCAAGACACTTTGTAAAATGCTGTCTAAACCACCCAGTTATTAAAAATATCAACTTTCAGTCCCTGAACATGCTCTATCAGCTCAGGCAAAATAAGCTTGCCTATATGTAGTTATAACAAATTTTTCAGTATTTTAAATTTAATAACTACAGATTGATGTAAACTTTCTAAATGTGTTAACATTAGATTATTTTTTCCAGTAATGGCAAATATGTGAAACATTGTTCTTTAAATCAGTGATTGTTTTTAGGGTATTTTTGGTGGTTTGTTTTTTTGCTTTGTCTGCTCTCCATACCTCTTTATATATGAGAGCAAGTTAATAAAATTGCTGTAACAGTTAAACTGAAAATGTGCATCTCTGGATGAAATATTAATAAAAATTAACTGCCTATTAAAAATAATCCACCTGGAATCAGCTATAAAACAGGTTATATTTTCATTTTTCAGTTTGATTAATTAAAATTGTACGTAGCTATCACTGGATCAATTGGAAATCTTTGCCTACATTCTTCCCTTCTTTGAAAAACATGGTTTGTCCAACTACAGCAACAGAACTTCATTTCCTCTGATCCCCAACTGTAGATCAAAGGCAAAGGAGAGCAGTAGAACCAGGTAATCTTGTAGTCTTTGACCGTGTATAGCTCAGCTGACTTCTCTGTGGGTCTATGTCATTATACATAGTTCTTCTACCTAAAGATCTATTAAAACATAAATGCACACGTGCGTGCGCGCACACACACAAACACACACTCCAGTAAAGTACTGAAAAGTGTGTGTGTGTGTGTGTGTGTGTGTGTGTTGAGTCATGTCATGTCTGCACTAGTCTTCCCATTCATTCAGTGAACCTATACTGATAGCTTTGATGAGCCAGACACTGTTACACACTGGGGATGAAGAAATGAACATGATTTAGTCCTGAATTCCAATTCAGGATGAATTGGAGCTATAATTTTATGTGAGAGGGAAAAAAATCTACATGGAGAAACTTAGAAAAAAAAAAGTAAATATAGTCATAGAAAGAATTACAAGGAATCATGGGAATCCTCAGAATGATCCCCTCTCCTCTCCTGAGAGTGGAAATAGGGGAAATAATTCCCAGAGTAGGTAGCACTTGGTCTTAGTCCAAAGAGCAAAGAGTCTCCTGATATGAGAAAGAGCATGCCAGGTAGACTAATCATGGACCTTCTGTCACATCCTCTTTAGGAGATGTCCAGAAGAGACCAGGAAAGAGTGCTGGCAGAGTACTGGCATGGTCACACCCGCTTTTTAGTGTGATGGCTCATGGCTCCTGGTGTGGTGCATATCAGGTGGATAGGTCAAGGCAAAATACTTGAACATCTACTACCAGGATTATTACATAGAAGAATAAAAGGAGAAGACTGAGAAATAGTTAAGAGAAAATTCTTAAGCATTATGAAGACTTGAGGATTCCGTTCTATACTAAAAAATCTGGAAAACCTACTAACTTTTGGGCACTAGTCCTGGTGTTGTGTATTTAGTTAAAAATAAATAAAAGCAAAAAAGCAGCTATTTCTCTTGGAACTTTATAATCTACTGCTACAGAAGAGATAAAAAGCAATTTTTAAGTGAATATACAACATTTATGTTGGTGATTAAGTGGACCATGAAAAAAAATACAGATTAGTAAGGGGCATAGGAAGTAATGAAGTGGACTGATTGTTCACATCCAGTCTTTCTCTAATTTCTCTCAGTGAACCCACTGAAGGGAAGGGTAAAGGCCATGCAATAGAGAAAACAAAGCCCTGTATGCTTTTGTGCCCTGTTCTTAGACAAATTATCAGTGGGATAAGAAACATAGTTGGAAATAATTCATCTCAACTATATTACTTTTGGCACATGCTCTTTTGTTATAAGAACTAGGTAATCTCAGTCAACCTCTGGCCTGTTGTCCCACACTTGGGAAATACATTATATACTTTGGGATTAAACCATGATGGGACTCAACAGGAACAACTACTGACAGACATAAACAGAAATTCCTTATTTTTTAAAAATTAAAATCCAGTTTTACTATTAGTCTCCATAGTGCTGTTCCCAAAGCCAAACAGACTTGGCTAAGATTATTTGTGGTTTGAATCATCCATGGGATCTATGAGAATAGAGAATTGAGAATTTACTAGATTGTATTGCCCATGGCTCTATTTACCATGACTCTATTTACCAGGGTCCACACAGGAAACCTCAGCATGAGGAATAATAATTACCCTCACGAAGAAATTTATGGTATAATTCTGGGGAATTCTGTTTAGGTCTTCAAGAGGCATATGGAAGGCAAATCCATTTAAGAGCTTAAAAGGGGAAAGTCTTCACTGTTCTTATTAGGACAGCCAGATTGAGGTTACTGCTCTGTGCCTTCTTGTACATGAAGTTAGAATTTTTCATAATGAGTGAACTCAGATTATAATACAAAACAAAACCAAACCGATGTTTTATTGGTGCTGTTAGGTTCACTCTCACCACGCTGCCTTGACAAATAGGGTGTGTCTCTTTCCTAGAGGTGACAAAATGAAGTATTGCCACTTACTCTTTTTAAAAATCTTTTCAAAGATAGACTTAAATTATCTTAACACAAATATAAAGGCTATGTCTATGGTAAATCTTGATCAAAGCACTATTTTCACTTTGTAAAAATCTTAGATTCTCTAATAGCTTTTGCTGTTGCTCTGCAAATTCAGTTACATCTCTTCTTTCTCAAGGATGTACTGTTTTTTTAACCTGAAATAACTTTCTAAATTAATAAGACATGAAAAATTACTGATCAGTGAGATATAAAAAAGAGATGACTGGCATTTAGAATAAATTTGCCAACTTTATCTTAAAATTTTATTTAAAGACTACCTTTTCTCTTATTTCTTTATTGCTCTTTTAACCTAAAATCATGTCTTATACCATGACTACTGCAATCATCTCCAATTCACCCTTGCCCCTTTGAAGTCAATCTGTACATGGTATAGATTTTTAAAATAGTATTTTTAAAAGAAAAAGTGATTTTAAGGAAAAAAGAAGGTCCTAAAATGATAAAAGGGTCAATACAGCAGGAGGATATAAATTGTACAACAAGGTAGCACCTAGATATATCAAGAAAAACTTAGAAATAAGGGGAGAATTATCCAGCAATACACTAATAAAAAATTTTAATACTATACTTTAGAATCCAGGAATCTAGGCAGAAAATCAGTAAAGAAATATTGGCATTAGACTTGTTAGACAAAACAGACTTTATAGACATATATATATATGTCTATATATATATAGACATATATATAGAACATTGCATTCAAAAGCAACACAATACACATTTTTCTCAAATGCACATAGAACATTCTCCAGGATAAATCATATGTTAGGCCACAAAACAAGTTTTACTAAAAGAATACTGAAATCACATCAAGCATTTTTTCTAAACACAACAATATAAAATTACAAGTTACAAGAAGAAAACTGGAAAATT
The DNA here is from genome assembly GCA_004024625.1 of Mellivora capensis. Lineage (NCBI taxonomy): Eukaryota > Metazoa > Chordata > Mammalia > Carnivora > Mustelidae > Mellivora > Mellivora capensis. The sequence goes on along the minus strand of PISX010004626.1, from coordinate 27,994 downwards.
GACAAATAAGTGAAAATTAGAGGACATGCTACTGAAAAACTAGTAGGTCAAAGAAGGAATAAAGAAAAATAAAATAAAAATACTCTGATTCAACGAAAATGGAAATACCCACAGCAAAACTGAAGAGATGCAGCTCAAGCAGTTCTAAGAGGAAAGTTCATAGTGGCCAATGCCTATTTCAAGGAACACAAAAAACCTAATAACCCAATTTTACACCCCAAGAAATTGGAAAAAGAGCCAGTGAAGTCCAAATTTAGAGGGAATGATATAACAAAGACCAGAGCAAAAATAAATGAAATAGAGACTCAAAAGAAAACAGAAAAGATTAATGAAACCTAGAGCCAGTTCTTTGGAAAGATAAACAAAATTAACAAACCTTTAACCATACTCACCAAGAAAAAGATAGGACTCAAAATCAGAAATGGAAGGGGAAACATAACTGGTATCACAGAAATAGAGAGGATCTTAAGAGACTACTCTGAACAATTATATGCCAACAAATTGGACACTGTATAAGAAATGAATAAATTTCTAGAAACACACAAACTACCAACATTGAGTCACAAAGAAGTAGAAAGTCTGGACAGACCAATTACTGGTAAGGAAATTGAGTCAGTTATCAAAAACCTCCCAGCGGGACGCCTGGGTGGCTCAGTTGGTTGGACGACTGCCTTCGGCTCAGGTCATGATCCCAGAGTCCTGGGATTGAGTCCCACATCGGGCTCCCAGCTCCACGGTGAGTCTGCTTCTTCCTCTGACTTTCTCCTCGCTCATGCTCTCTCTCACTGCCTCTCTCTCAACTAAATAAATAAAATCTTAAAAAAAAAAAACAAAACCAAAAACTTCCAGCAAACAAAAGTTCAGGATCAGATGGTTTTATTGGTGAATTCTTTTTTTTCCTTACTTATTAATTAATTAACTTATTTGAGAGAGAGTGGAAGAGAGCATGAGAGAGGAGAAGATCAGAGGAAGAAGCAGACTCCCCAAGGAGCTGGGACCCCAATGCGGGACTCAATCCTGGGACTCCGGGATCATGACCTGAGCTGAAGGCAGTTGCTTAACCAACTGAACCACCCAGGCACCCTCACTGGTGAATTTTATCCTACATACAAAGAAGAATACCAATGCTTCTCTAGTTCTTTCAAAAAGACAGAAAAGGAGGGAAAACTTCCAAACTCATTTTACAAAGCCAGCATTACCCTGATATTAAAACCAGGTAAGGGCAACACATTTAAAAAAAACAAGCTAATATATCTCATGATCATAGATGCAAAAAATCTTCAATATATTAGCAAACTGAATTCAACAATAGAGTAAAAGGATCCTACACCATGATTAAGTCACACTTATTGCAGGAACGTCAGGATGGTTTAATATCCACATAATCAATGTGATATACCATATTAACAAAGCCAAAGATAAAAAGCATATGATCATCTCAATAGATGCAAAAAACCCCCCAAAACAAAAAACACTGGACAGAATACAACATCCACTAAGGATCAAAACTCTCAACGAGTGTGTATAGAGAGAATGCACCTTAACATAATATAGGCCGTACATGACAAGCTTATTGCTACCATCATTCCTAATGATAAAAAGCTGGAAATTGTTCAAAGATCGGTAACAAGACAGGATGCTCACTCCTACTACTTTTATTCAACATAGTATTAGAAGTCCTAGCCAGAGATAATAAGAAATAAAAGGTATCCAAATTAGAAAGAAAACTGTCATTATTTGCAGATGCAGGATTTTATGTATAGAATGCTTTAAAGACTCAACACAAAAAATTGTTAAGAACTAATAAATCTGGTGAACTTGCAGGATACAGAAATTCAATATACAGATCTATGATCAGTTGCATTTCTGTATATATACACACTAATATTGAACTACCAGAAAGAGAAACAATTCCATTTATAATTACATCAAAAGAATCAAAACCTAGGAATTTAACCAAGGGGATGAAAGACCTATAAACTGAAAACTATAAAACACTGATAAAAGAAATTGAAGAATAAATGGAAAGATATTTTGTGCTAATGGACCAGAATTGATATTACCATGTCCATACTAATCAAAAGAATCCACATATTTATTGCAATCCTTACCAAAATTCCAATGGCATTTTTCAAAGATATAAAGTCCTAAAATTTCTATAGAACCACAAACACCCCAAATAGCCAAAGTAATTTTGAGAAAGAGCAAAGCTAGAGATATCATGCTTAATGTCAAACTATACTATAAAACTAATCACAGTAGTATGATCTTGGCATTAGAAACAGACTCATCTATCAATGTAACAGAATAGGTAGCTCAGAAATAAACCCACACCTATACAGTTAATTTATGACAAAGGAACCAAGAATATACAATGGGGAATGTATATTCTGTAATAAATACTGTTGGGAAAACTGGACAGCCACATGAAAAGAATAAAACTGGACCACTATTTTATAGCTACACAAAAATTAACTCAAAATAGGATAAAGACTTAAATAGGTAATACCTGGAAACATAAAACTCCTACAAGAAAATAGGTGATAAGTTTCTATACATCAATCTTTGCAATGATTTTTTTGGATTTGACACAAGAAGCAAAGCAATAAAAGGAAAAAATAAACTACAGGGACTACATCAAACTAAAGACTTCTGCCAAGCAACGGAAATGATCAACAAAGTGGAAGGAACCTATAGAATGGGAGAAAGTATTTGCAAGTCATATCTGATCGGTTAATAACCAAAAGAAAGAATTCATACAACTCAGTAACAAAACAAACAACCCCCCCCCAAACACACACACACACACACACACACACACACACACACACAGAGACAGAGGAAAAGAATGGAAGTTGGTGCAGCCACTTTGGAAAACTGTGGAGATTCCTTAAGAAATTAAAAAAAGAACTACCCTATGACCCTGCAATTGCACTACTGTGCATTTACCCCAAAGATATAGATGTCATAAAAAGAAGGGCCATCTGTACCCCAATGTTCATAGCAGCAATGGCCACGGTCGCCAAACTGTGGAAAGAACCAAGATGCCCTTCAACTGACAAATGGATAAAGAAGATATGGTCCATATGTACGATGGAGTATTATGCCTCCATCAGAAAGGATGAACACCCAACTTTTTTTTTTTTTTTATCAACATGGACGGGACTGGAAGAGATTATGCTGAGTGAAATAAGTCAAGGAGAGAGAGAGTCAATTATCATATGGTTTCACTTACTTGTGGAACATAATACATAACACAGAGAACATTGGGAGATGGAAAGAAGTGAGCTGGGGGAAATTGGAGGGGAAGACAAACCATGAGAGACTGTGGACTCTGAGAAACAAACAGGGTTTTAGAGAGGAGGAGGATGGGGGGTTGGGTAAGCCTGGTGGTGGGTATTGTGGAGGGCACATATTGCGTGGAGCACTGGGTGTGGTGCATATACAGTGAATTTTGGAACACTGAAAAAAAATTAAATAAAAAAAAATCCAAAAACCCAAATTAGGAAGTGAGAAAATCTGAAGAGATTTTCAGACAGATAGATGGCCAACAAATACATGAAAAGATACTCAGCATCACTCATTATCTAGAAGATGTAAATTGTAGCCACAACAAGAAATCACCTCACATCTCTTAGAATGGCTATTATCAAAAAGACAAGAAATAACAAGTATTGGCAAGGATGTGTAGAAAGAATACTTGTACACTGTTGGTGAGAATGAAAACTGGTTCAGGCATTATTGGAAACAGTATAAATGGTTCTCAGGAAATTAAAAATAGAACTATCAATGATTCAATAATTCCACTTTCAGTATTTATCTGGGAAAAAATAAAAGAAAACACTAACTTCAAAAGATATGCGTGCCCTCATGTTCACCGCAGATGTTTTTCCAATAGCAAAGCAGCAGAAGTATCCACTGACAGTAGATAAATAAAACACAATGGAAAGGTACAACAGAGTATCACTCAGCATAAAAAACAACAACAACAACAACAACAACAAAAAACCTTGCCATTTGTGACAACACAGATGGACCTTGAGGGCATTACACTAAGTGAAGTTAGACAGAGAGAAGGACAAATACTGTATGAGCTCACTTATATGTGTGTATTTGTTGGGGGGACTACCACCACCCGTGATGAACACGCAAACACAACTCAATCCATAGACATAGGAAACAGACTGGTGGTGGTCAGAGGTAGGGAATTGGGAATGGGCAAAATAGGTAAAAAGGTACAAACTTCCAGCTCTAAGTAAGTCATGGGGATGTAATATACAATAGATTATTAATTGTTTTGTACATTACAAAGTTCTAACTCTTAAAACATCACAATTGTAACTATGTATGTTATGTGGTGAAAAGAAGGGCCATCTGTACCCCAATGTTTATAGCAGCAATGGCCACGGTCGCCAAACTGTGGAAAGAACCAAGATGCCCTTCAACAGACGAATGGATAAAGAAGATGTGGTCCATATACACTATGGAGTATTATGCCTCCATCAGAAAGGATGAATACCCGACTTTTGTAGCAACATGGACGGGACTGG
>PISX010004626.1:0-23344 GCA_004024625.1 Mellivora capensis | reverse complement strand
AGGGGGGGAGATGAACCATGAGAGACTATGGACTCTGAAAAATAACCTGAGGGTTTTGAAGGGGCGGGGGGTGGGAGGTTGGGGGAGCCTGGTGGTGGGTATAGTGGAGGGCACGCATTGCATGGAGCACTGGGTGTGGTGTAAAACTATGAATTCTGTTACGCTGAAAAGAAATTAAAAAAAAAAAACTATGTATGTTAATCAATGTTAGATTTATTGCTCCAATTTTACCACATATATAATGAATCATTATGCTGTATACCTCAAAATAACCTATTGTATGTCAATAAAAATATTTTTTAAAGTTTGAATTATATTACCTCCGTTTCTTTTCACATATGATTGTATTAAATTAGATCCATACTCCTTGCTTTGTCCCCCAAGATTCTGCCCACTTGCTCAACCTCATTTCACAGAATTCTCTCACTCCCTATATTAAACCCCAGAGCTTCCTTTGTTTTGCTGGCAGAACTTCTTTCATATTTTACTCCTTTACTCCTTAGAACGTGTTTAATCCACTTCCTGAAATGGTCTCGTATGTACTTTTCATGTGGTGGCTTCTTTCTCCTACTTCTTTCTTGCACTTCAAACTTTTGTCACTTCAGCAAGGACGTCCCCAAAGTTTACTTAAAGATTTTATACTCAGCATCCAAAGAGCTAATAAAGACCTGAAATTCCTTTTTTTCTTACCCCCCACTAGACAATAAACTTCACAAGTATTCTACTTCCCCTTAAATATGTACCCAAATCATAGAAGACCAGATACATAGCTGGTGTTCAATATTCAGGTTTTGATCACATGAATGACTAAATCAATATGTTGGTGACCTCAGTCTCATGACAATAGGAGTCATTCCTTTCTTTATTCCCCTTTTAATAACTAATTAGACATCTTCACAGAATAGAAGTGTCTTAGAATATTCCACCACAGGATCCAGATTTCTAGTTGACACGTACATCCAAAAGTAACCAAATAAAACAAAAACAACAACGACAAAAAAAAAAAAACAAAAGTAACCAAATGGTTCAATAGATGTACTTTGTCAGATGCTTTTTCTACAATATCATGATTTTTAAAAAATCCTCAAATAGTGCAGGTTTAGAGGGAACATACATCAACATAATAAAGGCAATGTATGAAAACCCCACAGCTATAACATCCTCAATGGGGAAAAACAGAGCTTTTCTTCCAAAGTCCGGAACAAAACAGGCCTGTGCACTTTCACCACTTATTTAACATAGTACTGGAACTCCTAGCTACAGCCATCAGACAACAAAAAGAAAGAAAAAGCATCCAAATTGTCAAGGAAGAGTCAAACTTTCACTGTTTGCTGATGACATGATACTCTACGTAGAAAACCTGAAAGACTCCACCAAAACACTGCTAGACGGACACAGGTTCAGTGAAGCTGCAGGACAGAAACATCAATGTACAGAAATTGGTTTCATTTCTACACTTATAAGGCAGAGAAACTAAGAAACCAATCCCATGTATAGTTATACCAGAACAATGAGATACATAGGAATAAACCTAACCAAAGAGGTGAAACACCTGTACTCTGAAAACTGCAGAACACACGAAAGAAATGGAAGACGACACCAAGAAATGGGATGGCATTCTATGTGCATGCACTGGTAAAACAGATATTGTTAAAATATCTATACTACCCCAAATCAATCTACACATTCAATGCAGTCCCTATCAAAATACCACCAGCATTTTCCAGAGCTAGAATAAACAATCCTAAAATTTGTATGGAACCGCAAAAGACCCCTGAATAGCCAAAGCAACCTTAAAAAAGAAAAGCAAAGCTAGAGGTATCACAATTCCAGACTTCAAGTTATATTACAAAGCTGTAGTCATCAAGACAGAATAGTACTGGCACAAAATAGACACATAGATCGTGGAGCAGAATAGAAAACTCAGAAATGAACCCACTACTATATGGTCAGTTAACCTTAAATAAAGCAGGAACAATATCTAATGGGAAAAATGACAGTCTCTTCCACAAACAGTGTTTGGAAACTAAACAGCAACATGCAAAAGAATGAAACTGGACCATGAATACCCAACTTTTCTATCAACATGGACAAGACTGGAAGAGATTATGCTGAGTGAAGTAAGTCAAGCAGAGAATCAATTATCATATGGTTTCACTTATTTGTGGAGCATAAGAAATAACATGGAGGACATGAGGAGATGGAGAGGAGAAGGAGTTGAGGGAAATTGGAAGGGGAGGTAAACCATGAGACTATGGACTCTGAAAAACAATCAGAGTTATGAAGGGGCAGAGGGTGGGAGGTTGGGTGAGCCTGGTGGTGGGTATTATGGAGGGCACGTATTGCATGGAGCACTGGGTGTGGTGAATAAACAATGAATTCTGTTACACTGAAAAGAAATTAAATTTTTAAAAAATGAAAAAAAAAAGAAAGAATGAAACTGGACCATGATCTTACACCATACACAAAAAAAATTCAAAATGGATTGAAGACCTAAATGTGAGACCTGAAACAATAAAAGCCTAGAGGAAAACACAGACAGTAATTTCTTTGACATTGGCCATAGAAACTTCTTTCTAGCGATGTCTCCTGATACAAGGGAAACAAAAGCAAAAATAAACTATTGGGACTTCATCAAGGTAAAAAGCTTCTGCATTGTTAAGGAAATAATCAACACAACTAAAAGGCCACCTTCAGAATGGGAGAAGATATTTGCAAATGACATCTCTGATAAAGAGTTAGTATCCAAAATATAAAGAACTTCTAAAACACAGCATCCAAAAAATGAATAATCCAATTAAAAAATGGGCCAAAGACATGAATAGACATCCAGATGGCTAAAAGATGCATGCAAAGATACTCAACACCACTCACCATCAGGAAAATACAAATCAAAACTATGAGTTATCATCTCATGCCTGTCCGAATGGCTAAAATGAACAACAGAAGAAACAGGTGTTGGCAAGGATGTGGAGAGAGGGGAACCCCCCCTTGCTATTGGTGGGAATGCAAACTGACAGCCACTCTGGAAACCATACGGAGGTTCCTCAAAAAGTTAAATATAGGGGCGCCTGGGTGGCTCAGTGGGTTAAAGCCTCTGCCTTCGGCTCAGGTCATGATCCCAGGGTCCTGGGATCGAGCCCCGCGTCGGGCTCTCTGCTCCATGGAGAGACTGCTTCCTCCTCTCTCTCTGCCTGCCTCTCTGCCTACTTGTGATTTCTGTCTGTCAAATAAATAAATAAAAAATCTTAAAAAAAAAAAAAAACGTTAAATATAGAACTACCTTACAATCTGGCAATCCTACTATGAGGATATTTACCCAAAGAATACAAAAAGACTAACTCAAAAGAACACATGCCCCCTGGTGTTTATAGCAGCACTATCAACAATAGCCAAATTATAGAAGCAGTACAAAGGTCCATGAATTCATGAACGGATAAGGACAATGTGGTATGTATGTATGTATGCATGTGTATGTATATACATGTATAATGGAATGTTATTATTCCATTTGCAATGACATGGATGGAGCTAGAGAGTATTATGATAAGCAAAATCAGTCAAAGAAAGACCTACCAGAGGACTTCATTCATATGTGGAATTTAAGAAACAAAGCAAGTGAGCAAAGGTGGAAAAAAGGAGAGAAGAGAGGGAGGCAAACCAAGGAATGCCCTCTTAACTACAGAAAACACACTGATAGTTACCAGAGAGGAGGTGCGTGGGGGGGGATGGGTTAAATAGATGATGGGGATTAAGGATTGTACTTGTAATGAGCACTGGGTACTGTATGGAAGTGTTAAAAAATCACTATATTATATACCCAAGAATAGTATTACACTGTATGTTAATTGGAATTTAAGTAGAAACTTAAGGGGTGCTTGGATGGCTCAGTTGGTTAACCATCTGACTCTTGATTTTGGCTCAGGTCATCATCTTAGGGTTGTGAAACAGAGCCCCACACTGGGCTTTGCATGAGGTGTGGAGCCTGCTTAAGTTTCTCTCTACCCCTCTACCCCTCCACTCCTCGGTGTGAGCACATGCTCACTTTGTCGCTAAGAAAAAAAAAATTAAAAACTTAAAAAAAGGTAAAAGAAACTAGGCTAGCTTTGGATTTGATCAGAACATTTAAAATTGGTGTGTAGAAGGAGAAGAATGGCAAAAAGTAGGCAGAGTTTAAAGAAACAAAAGCTGAGAACTTCCCAAACCTAAGGAAGGACTTAAATATACATATCCAGGAAGCTGACAGAAGACTCCATTATCTCAATGCAAAAAATACATTTTCCAAGAAACATTATAGTGGAACTGTCAAAAAAAAAATAGTCAATGGTAAAGAATCTGAAAGACAACCAGGGGAAAGAAGTTACTTAAAGAACCCTCTTTAGGCATCAACAGATTTCTTAGCAGAAAGTCCACAGGTCAGGAGAGAGTAGATGACACATAGATGACATACTCAAAGGGCTCAAAGATAAAAACTGTTAGCCAAGAACATGTGAGCCATAAGTTATCTTTCAGACAGGAGGGAGAAATAAAGGCTTTTTCAAACTAAGAAAAGTTGAGGGAGTTCACCACCAACAGACTCACAAAAAGTGCTGAAAGGCATTCAAGGTGGGATGAAAAGACACTAATCAGAGAGAGGAAAACATATCAAAGTGCAGAACAGTTTGATAAAGTTGAAAAATAGAAAGCAAACTCTGCTAGAATGTGTCTTAACCACTGAACTACAGTATGAAAGTTAAAAAAATATTAAAAATCATCATAGTGACTATAATTTGTTGAAGAGCATAAAGGCATAAATCATAAGAGGTAAACTGTAACATCAGATATATAAAAAGGAGGGGTGAAAGGTAGAGAATCTACAGGCAAATGGAGATTAGTTATCAACACAAAATGGACAGTATTATCTGTGAGAAGTTTTAATTAAGCTTCATCATAACTGCCAAGCAAAAATCTGGAGTAGATTAATCAACATAAAAAAGGGGGAGACAAGAGTATATCACTGTGGAAAAGCACCAATTTACAAGGGTAGGCAGAAAAAGGAAAAATACCCTCGAGATACACAACAAGAAGACAAATAATAAAATGACAGTGGTGAGTCCTTACATATCAATAATCACTCTAAGTATAAATGGGTTGAATTCACCAATCAAAAGGCACAGAATGGCTGGAGAGAAAAACAAGACAATCATATGATATGTACAGGAGACTCATGTCACCTTTAAAGACACTCATACACTCAAATTTTGAAGAAACAAAAGAATATTATCTCATGCAAGTAGAAACCAAAATAAAGTAGGAATAGCAATACTCTGACAAAATAGACTCTAGGCCAAAAAGCAAAAACATTTAACGAAACAAAAAATAAGAAACCAAGATTATATAATAAAGGAGTCAATATATCAAGATGTAACATTCATAAATGCATATACATCCATTATCAGAGCCCCTAAATGTATTAAGTAAATACTAACAAATGTGAAGAGAGAAATAGACAATTATATAAAAACAATAGGGGAGTTCAACACCACACTGTCAGTAATGGATAGATCACCTGAACAGGGGGAAAAAAAAAAAACACAAAAAACCAAGGAAATGCTATAATTGAACTGTACTTTAAACCAAATAGACTTGACATATATAAAACATTCCATCTAAAAGAAGGATATAGTTTCCTCAAGAAAAACTGAAAGGCTTCCTGTTAAGGACAGGAAAAAGACAAAATTGGCCACTCTCACCTCTCTTATTTGATACAGTACTAGAAGTCCTAACTGGAGAAACTAAATAAGACCAAAAAAAATGGCATCCAAATCAGAAAGAAAGAAGTAAAACTGTCACTATTTGCAGTTGATAATTTGTGTATAGAAAATGTCAAAGACTCAGCCAAAAAACTGTTGAAGTTAAGCAATTTCAGTAAAATTCCAAGATATAAAAAAAAAAATCAACATACAGAAATAATTTATGTTACTATACACTAATTATGAAGCATCTGAAATATAAAGCTATCCCATTTGCCATAGCACCAAAACAATAAATAGTAATAAATTTAACCAAGTGAAAGATCTGTACAATGAAAACTATAAAACTTACTTGAAAAAAATTGAAGTAGATACAACATATGGGAAAAAACAACCTGTGTTCGTGGTTCTAAAGCATTTTGTTAAAATATCCATGCTACCTAAAGCCTTCTATAGAATCAATAGAATCAATGTAATCTGTCAAAATTCAAATGTCATTCTTCACATAAAGAGAGAAATGGAACTACCAAGGACCCCAAATAGCCAAAGCAATCCTAAGGAAGAACAAATATGGGAATGTCACATTTCTTGATTTTAAATTATACTACAAAGTTATTGGAATAAAAACAATATTATTGGCATAAAAATGAAACACAGACCAATGAAACAGAATTAAGAGCTCAGAATAAACCCATGCATTTTTTCCTCAAGAATTTTGATGGATTCCTATCTCACAGTTAGGTCTTTCACCTATTTAGAGTTTATCTTTGTGAATGGTTTAAGAGAATGGTTGAGTTTCTTTGTTCTGTATATAGCTGTCCAATTTTCCCAGCAACATTTATTGTAAAGACTTTTTTTTTTCCACTGGATATTCTTTCCTGCTTTGAGCGGAGATGTCCTTCAACGGACAAATGGATAAAGAAGATGTAGTCCATGTATACAATGGAATATTACTCAGCCATCAGAAAGAATGAATACCCAATATTTGCATCAATATGGATGGAACTGGAGATTATGCTAAATGAAAAATCAAACAGAGACAATAATCGTATGGTTTCACTTATTTGTGGAACATAAGAATAGCATGGAGGACATTAGGAGAAGGAAGGGGAAAGTGAAGAGGGGGAAATCAGAGACAACCATTAGGGACTATGGACTCCGGGAAACAAACTGAGGGTTTCAGAAGGGAGGAGGGTGGGGGGATGGGGGAGCCCAGTGACGGGTATTAAGGAGGGCACGTATTGCATGGAGCACTGGGTGTTCATTATACGCAAATAATGAATAATGGAACACTACATCAAAAACTAATGATGTACTGTATGATGACATACATAACAACAACAAAAAAAAAACAGACATGCATTTTCAGTGAACTAATACTTGACAAGAGAAGAAATAACACCTAATGGGGAAATGGTCTCTTCAAATGGTGTTGGGAGAACAATGCAGAACAATGAAATTAGACCCCTGTTTTACAGCACTCAAAAAATTAACTCAAAATAGATCAAAGGCTTAAATAGAAAACCTGATACCAGGAATCTCCTAGAAAAAAAATGTGATGAAGAAGCTCTTTAACACTGGTTTTGGTAATGATGTTTTTCATAGGTCACCAGAGCAAACGAAACAAAACAAAATAGGACTACATCAAACTTAAGCTTCTGCATAGCAAAGGAAACAAACAACAAAATGAAATGGCAACAGAGCTAATGGGAGAAATTTTTTGCCAACCATGTATCCGATAGCAGGTTAATACCCAAAATATATAAAGAACATTTTCAATCTAATCATGAAATAGGAAGAGAAACGGACATTTTCCCAAAGACATCCAAATGGCCAAGAGGTACAGGGAAAGATGCTCAACATAACTAACCAACCATCAGGCAAATGCAACTCAAAACCCCGGTGAAATAACACCATAACCATTAGAATGGTTTTAATTAAGAAAAGAAATAATGGGTGTTGAGGATGTGGAGAACAGGGAACTCTCATACACTATTGTGGGAATGTACCTTCCCTCAACCACTATATTAAAGAATATTAAAGTTACTCAAAAATTAACCAATCTACTATGGGATACAGCAATCTTACAGCTGGGTATATACCCAAAGGAAATGAAAATAGAGTACCCAAGAAATATATATACTCCCATGTTCATTGCAACATTTTTCACAATAGCCAAAATATGGAAACAACCTAAGTGCCCATCAACAGATGAATGGATAAAGAAGATGCGATCTATATTTGATAAAATATATCTCATATATTAAAAAGTGAAACATTTGGCCACAGAAATGATATCCTACCATTTATGACAATATAGATAGACCCTGAGGACATTACAGCAAATAAGGTAAATTAGAGAAAGGCATGTACTGTAGGTTGTCACTTATATGTGGAATTTAAATTAGTCAAATTTGTAAAAACAGTAGAATGGTGGTTACCAGGAGATGGGGGATGGGCAGGAGTGGTTAGGACAGATATTATCAAACTGTTTAAATTTATAATGAGTAGTACATAAGTCCTAGAAATTTGATGCACAGTATAGTGAATACACACACCAATTTTGTATTATAATCAAACTTGTTAAAAGATTGGTACTTAATTATTCCAACCACTAAGAAATAACTCTGTAATGTGATAGTAATGCTAATTATCACTACAGTGCCAATCACTACCATATGAATAATCAAACGGACATACTGTAACCTTAAATTTACACATTGGAAGTCAAATATATTTCAATGGGAACAAGGAAAAGCTAGTTTTAGAAAATGAACCAATACATATATAAAAACCAAAAACAAAAATTAAAGTCAACCAGTTTTGGCTTCCATAAAATGGGTCCACAGCTTGCTTCTGATGTGTATAATGTTTCTCTGAGTCAAGTCACTGAAGAAAATTTCACAGAGTAACCCAGGAAGCAGAGCCAATGATATCACCAATTAAAGGGTTATTAAGCCTTAGGTTGCGTTCACAAGATGATACAGGCATATCTTCAACAGTTAATCCATTGACTATGAAGACAAACTGTCATTTACCTGACTTCTATAACAGAAGTGAATTCAACTCACCATAATTATTATTGAGAAAGCTTATTAAAACAAATAATTTGATGATAGAGACTAAAATCTTTTTTCCTCCTAGAGTTTGCCAAACATGAATTCTTTCATATGCTCTGTGAAATTCCTTACCATTTTAGTCTTTTTTTTTTTTTAAGATTTTATTTATTTATTTGACAGACAGAGATCACAAGTAGGCAGAGAGGCAAGCAGAGAGAGAGGGAGGAAGCAGGCTCCCCGCTGAGCAGAGAGCCTGATGCGGGGCTCGATCCCAGGACCCTGAGATCACGACCTGAGCCAAAGGCAGAGGCTTTCACCCACTGAGCCACCCAGGCACCCCCCCCATTTTAGTCTTATAAAAAAAATAAGTCACAAACTAGAGTATGAAATTCATTATGTTCCATTGTAATCATTAGTCTCAGAATCCCCTATGAACCTTCATCCCGACTAGATTGAGTCTCCTTCTTTTCTCCATTCACCCCTCTTTCAAATTCTCCCAAGGTTCAAAAAAGGCAGTCTTCTCCCTGATTAACAGCTCACAAAATTCTCCCTGATGGCTTTTTTCTACAGTACTATTCTATTAGTTTGCGTATACTTATATAGTGCATTGCAAAACATTTTAAGTCAATGTTTTCACGGGTTATTTGTCAACTACCTTAGAAGAAATTCAAGGAAGGCCTGATGCTTTCTATGCATATGATCAGAGCACAAAAGACCACCACAAAATATATTTTGTATTAAATACGGCTTTTCTAATGAAGTAAAGCAACTGCACTCATCCACAGTTAACCAAGTGGCCAATGGTAAAGTATAGAGTGAGGAGAGTCAAAGATCAAAAATAATCACATTCCAAATAATCAGTGAAATATGGACACATGTATTCCAAATGCCTATATTTTATGAAAGGCAGTGTGTTATTAACAAAGGAAAACTGAAAGAAATATTACAGAACAAAGCTACTAATTCTAGACTTGGATACACCTCTTGGGCTGTATGTGTCTGTTCCCATCTCCTTATGCTCCTCCTCATCCATCTCCTTACCAGAGCTGCTGCAGTGGGAGGGGTCAACAGGTCTTCCATTTTTATCAGAGCAGGCTATTGCTCGAAAGCGCAGGCCTTTTCCACATTCTCTGCTGTCTCCTTGTACCCGATATCCTCGTTGAGACTCCCTTCTGCCTTCTGGAAGAATGCAATCTGACCAGTTTCCATAAGGCTGAGATATAAATACATCACAAGGGCACAGTTCTGTTTCTATGAGAGGGTACAGGTCAGAGTCCTGGCATTTCTCTTTCTTCCTGCTTTTCCCTGTTTCAAAAACAAAACAAAACAAAACATTGATATATTAATTTCCAATCTGTTTTGTTGAAAGTCACATTATTGTCTTTACTAGTATTTACTAAACAGCAAATAAAATATGGCCTTCCCCTGCCCTTCTCCAACCCCCCCCCTTTTTTTTCCATGAAAGCAAATCCTAGGACAATGGAAGCAATTCTCAAAGCACCTGTGAAATTAAAGTTAATATGAGGGGCGCCTGGGTGGCTAAGTCTGTTAAACATCTGCCTTTGGCTAGGATCAAGCCCCACATCAGGCTCCTTGCTCAGCAGGGAGCCTGCTTCTCCCTTTCCCTCTGCCTGGTGCTCCCCCGGCTCATATACTCGGTCAAACAAAATAAAAAATAATAATAATAAAGATAATTTGGAAAACATTTAAAAATGGTTTATATTGGAGAGTGGCCAAAAAAAAACCCAAAAACTGAAAGCTGTTTGCTACAGTGACTCAACAGCTGGAAAGTTTTTATTTATTTATATGATTTTCTCTATAACTTGTTGGTAAGAACAAACAGATTACTTTGTTTTCCTGAAAATTAATGGTTTCCAGGGAAACCAACAAAACACTGGAAATAGTAACATCCTGTCTTTTTGATGTGCATTTTTGGAAACAGTTTATTTATTCAGAGAATAAAATGATATCTCATCCAATGGCCCTGGAGTGAGGCTAGGTGCCACTCAGGGTGGGAGTGACAAAGTCGAACTTATTTTGGTCCTTGCCATCAGGCAGCTCACAAATGCTGACACAATAAAAGGAAATAAATACTCAAATAATGTCGGGTAATTTAATCTGAGAAAAAGTTATGGCTTCCACTTTGAAAGACTTTAACTTAAGTATTCTAGAATATGACTTTACCTTAACCAATTGACTTTGAAGGAGCTTTTAGCTGTGATCCTGTCTTTGAGTAATGAGAATGCAGAATCATTTCCCATTGCTGAGTACTTGATAATCATGTTTAATGGGATTTCAAGTCCGCATGTAACTTGATTCAACTTTCCTGCCAACACACTTCTGCTAGATTCCTAAACATTTTCTAATAGATCTGATTATATTTTGTTTCATCATTAATAAGTCATCAGCTAGAGTCTTGGCTGGTTATAAAAAAAATATGAAGTAGGCTGCTTTATTGGTCTTATTCCCAGTGTTTATAGGGGTTTTAGGAAAGCTTGATGCATGGGATATTATCTCATTGTCAAAGAACTTATACACAATTTTATAGTTGCTGCCTGGATGGCTGTCTCTATAGTCTGACATGTTGCTTATGGTCATAATAAATAATGATTCCTGCAGGGTCTGAAAGATGTTGCTGGAGCTTCAGCCATGCCACTCTCTCTCTGGGAGGATGTATTCACTTGCCTTTACCATTAGGAGCACTTAATGAGAAAATGTTTGAGAAACACAGTCTTATGACTGTGAGAATTTACTGGTTGAAAGATAGGTCTATGTGTGGTGACTGGTTTCTTCCTACCAGCATCCAGCATACTGGTTTCTTCCTACCAGCACCCAGCATACTGAAGTCTCTGGTGCTTCTTAAACATCTCCATCTTTTCAATTTCTATTCTCTTCTCAACTCACTTAAGCCTGGATTCAGAGTCCACCTATTTCTTGACACTCTACTTACTATTGACAAGTAATAAAACAAATTAAGCCCTGGAATATCTCTCTACCTTACCCTTCAGGCTTAATCGTTCAATGATTGTTCAGAATGTTGATCATACCATCACTGTTGAAATAGTCTTCCCAAATTCCATTGTACCTTACCTTTTTGTCCCTCACCCCAACTATCCCTCCGGGAAGATTGCATTTGTTTGTTGCATCATTTCCCCTCTCTAAATCTCTTTTAACTGATGGGCTTTCTCAGGGCACTGTCCTAGGTTCTCTTCTTTTCTGATCCGTTATCTTCACTCACGAGTTTAAAGGACCCTCTATATCTCTTAAATTCTTACTACCTCCATTCTAGATTTCTTGCGCAAGCTTCTGAGCCACAGACTAGAACCTAAAGGCCTCAACCTGGCAAAATTCATACTCAACCTCTTCACATCTGGGCCTTCCTTTCTTCATCTTCATTTCCCAATTATATCAAGAAGGCCAAGTCAAAATCTAAAATGTCACACTTGAATTCTGTTGTGCTATCTCCATCTATCTGTTTAATGACAAAGATCTATCATTTCAAATGACTATCTCTTGAATCAGTCCTTGTTTCCATTCTGACCAATACCACCCATATGTAGCCCATCTCCAAATCTCCTAAATCCCCACACCTTCTTCTAGTATTTTATAGCCATTGTACTTCATATTCCTCCAGTCTTCTACCCACACTGCAACTAGAAGCAGCTCACAAAGATGGAAGTCCGATCACATCATTCATCTACTTAAAACTCCTCACTGACTTACCATATTTCATGGAATGAAGTCTAGACCCTCTGCTATGGTCATCAAGGCTCTGCAGTACTGAGACCATTAGGACCTGCCTCCTATCTAAGTTGTGTCATTCTGCCTCTGGCATGTTACAAGCTAGACATACTGCACATCTTTCAGTTCCTGGAAATTACTCATTGGTTTCTGGCCTTTGCATTTTTAAAAAATTATTTTTATTAACATATAATGTATTATTTGCCCCAGGGGTACAGGTCTGTGAATTGTCAGGCTTACACATCTCACAGCACTCACCATATCACATACCCTCCCCAATGTCTGTAACATAACCACCCTCTCCTCCCTACTGGCCTTTGCATTCCTTACACCAAAAGTTATCTTAAGTTCCAACCTCCCTCCATGGTCTAGTTAATGCCTACTTGTCCTTGAAGTCCAAACCAATACATTACCCTTGCCAGAAAGCCATTCTTGAGACTCTTCATCTCAGGTATGTAAAAGGTACTCTTCTATACAGTCCTTATTCTGCTTACCACAAACTGTCTTTCCAAGTATGTTCGCTCCCCAGTTTTTGGAATTTGTAATTATGCTACCTTAGATGGCAAAATGGACTTTGTAGATGTGACTGGGATTATGGGCCTTGAGAGGAGATTATTCTGTATTATCTGGGTGGGTATAACCTAATCACATGTCTTGAAATTTAGAAAACCTTTCCTAGGAGATCCTCACACATAACGTTACTGAACTTCAAGATGGAAGAAGAGTCATTAGCCAAGGAATATGGATAGCCTCTAGAAGCTGGGGGAAGAAAAAAAAAAAATACATTTTCCCCTAGAGCCTCCAGAAAGTCATACAGTTACACCAACATCTTGTTTTCAGCCTTGTGAAACTGAAGTTTGTTTTAGATCTATATAACTGGGAGATCATAAATTTGTGTTTTGTTACAGCAACAATAAGAATTTATTGTAGCACTAATGTAACAGCTTATGCCACAAATTCTATATTGTGTTTTAAATATAATAAAATCTCTATCTTCCATTACACTATAAACTCTTAAATTAGGAATACTACTAGGGAATAGACATGATCCTAAGGCACAGCATGCGTAAGTGGTCAAGAAAAATGTTCATTAAGAAAAGGAGATTTTAAAAAGTGGGGTGGGGGGAAAAGGAAGACAAAAGGAGTGAGAGCAAGAAACAGGAGGAAGAAAAATATTCATCTATAAGGCAACCTAAAGTTGCTGGCAGAACAGGTATTCTGTATGAATATAAGCAGTCTCTGTATTTGGGATAACCTTAAATAGAGGACATCACTGTTTGAGGATGGATTTGAGTACGTTAATACAGAAATGGTTGTCAAGAAACAAATTATTAGTGGTCCTTTACTTTGATTACATTATAGTAAAAAAAAAAAGAAAATCAGTATTAATCTTTGGATTAAGAACTAGTTTACTAATAAAACACAAGTTAACAAAAACACACACAAAACAACAATAACAAAAAAAAAAAAGAAAAGAAAAAGAATACCAATCCCAAATACAACTGTAAAGACATCTCCCCCCTTAAGTGAGATGGAAATTTGTGACTTTTGCTTCAACATAAAACTATTAAGTATGTTTTATTAAATTTGTTTTATTTATCCAGTTATTTTGCATATTAATAACCTAAATCAATCTACCGATAGATTATTTTCAGCACTTATAAACAACTGCTATAATTACCATTCAATCCAAAACCTGTAATGATCTAGTTTAGAAACAACACCCAAGACATCCAGATATTGAAATCTCATGTTAAAAGTGGAAAAGAGAAAAATACACTAGATGGTCCCTTATTCCATGGAGTAGCTTATATTTTTGTCTTCGTGCTTCTTTATGTGTCTGTATTAAAGAGAATCACAGTTTTATGGTCTAAGTCCACCTTTTACTAGCATTCATGTAAGAGATTGAGTTTACCACTAAACTACATTTGAGACTGAAATACAAACATAGTACTACAACAATAAAAATGTCTTAAGTAAAAAATTTCAATTCACTACTGCCTGCTGCATACTCAGTGATAAAGAACTGTTGGTTTTTTTTTTTTTTTTTTTGGCCCCTACAACTCATGCATTTCATGAAATTGACCAGTTGGGGTCTCTAAGACATGAAGACACACAGAGATCAATTATCCAGCAAAAAGCATAACCAATAATTTAGAAAAATTCCAAGTAATTTTTTTTTAGTAGGAGTAATTCTTGGGATAGAGTTTGGAGAAAAACATACAATGGTTCTTCCAATATTTATGTAAAAAGTGTATTTTAAATAAGCCAAATGCTTACTTAGTTTTGACAGTTCATAATAAACTGTACTAGTTCAATAAATATCCTAGGTTCTTCTATATTCCCATTGTCAACTTGCAGGTATAAAATACTATTAGTACACTCAAGAAGAGAAAACTGGCCAATAATTAAAACCTTGTTTTCCCTCTAAAGGAAATTCTCATCCCAAAGATGGAGAATTGCCAGGATGATGGCTTCTGAAGCCTTATACATGAACGTGCACACCAAGTTTTACTGTTGCCAGTGAACTTGAAATTACTCCTGTCAAACACATTCCACCCCATTATATTCCCTATAGAAGAACTTTTTTCATCTTAGAAACACAAGCAGTGTTGCACAAAGTTATGTATTCATAGATTTTTGTAGAAGAGAACACAAAGTACAGCATATTTTTTGTTTCTATTTGATTATAGAGTTTACCTACTCATGAATGGGCTTCTGATTTGTGTGTAGAAACCCCGTTACAGGCTCTCATCGATTAAGTAAATCCATTAGAGTTAAATTTAAAACATAATCTTATAAGCCATACATTCAAACAAGGGGAATTTGAAACCAAGAGAATTAGCTCTTGAACTGCTTATAATAGCAAATGGTCTTCTGTGCTTAATTCTTCAATGTCAACAACAATTATATTATCCCAATGATTATTTTGGCATTTTTCCTTTGGGTCTTTATTACCTAAATTAAGTTTTCTGCATATTCAAATACAACTAAAGAAATTGTGGGATATTTATCTAGACAAGAAGTACAATATACTATACTGCATCAATTATTTGTACATTATAGGCAATAATTGCCCCAGCACCTTCATTCAACTATTAATTGCTTTAATTTCCATTAAATTGCATGGATGTAAACAGAGCCAAAATAATATACCACAAAAGCAGAACCTACATATATAATTTGACTTTTATCTTACAATTAAAATTCTAAAATGTCAAATTGTTTATAAAGTAATAGCAAAAGAGAATGATCTAGATTAGATATGCCTTTGAGGTATTTTACACATCAGTCACTGCTTTCAACACTGCTGAGATCCTGACATGACCACATACCAGAAATTTTGCCATTAACTCTTCCAAGGTAGTTGGTGGCTATGTTGCCATTTACTACTGTAAACATTATAAAGCCATATAGAGAGGAACTTCACAGCTGTAGAATGGTTCACATCATTCATTTCACAAGTATTAATTCAGTACATATTATGTGCCAGGCATAGGTGCATTAGATGCATAGCGTTAGGAAGGATAATTTTTATGACCACTCTCAAGTCTACCAGGGGCTGAGAAAAGGAGAGACCCGATATAATTTCTAGTCTTCCTGGAGTTTCCATTCTCTTTTGCAGATTCAGAAGTGCATCCCTGTCTGAAGCTAAGAAATCAAAGGTATACCCTACCTGTGAGCTGTCGCCGTCGACTTCGGGTTGTTTCACAATTTGTGGAGCAGGGAGTAAACTTGGACCAAACCGTGAAGGTGCAGTCATCTCGACACGGGACTGTGCATTCTTGTACAAGGGGAGGCATGCCATTTGTCTGCTTGAGGCATTCCATCATTTCTGCTGACTGGTTATCATCAGAGATACAGGAGACCGCTTTAAAAAAGATGAATTCTTTTGTTATTATTTTGATTAAATCAGTCTGTTGCTTGTACTTCAACAAAATAGCAGAATCCCCCGATGTCTGAAAATTTGGTTATCACTGTGATTGGAAAAGGTGTTCAACACAGCTAACCTTATTTCTCTCTGAAAATTACACGTTTAAGGTTGCCAGTGGGGGTATCTGAAGATTTAATTGGTTTCATTATTAATTCAATTTGGTTGCAGTGACAGCAACCAAAATAACTTTCAGTAATTTATTGTACATAAGCTTGTGAGCATCTGATCTCTAGGGATGATCTAAAACTAGGAAAGAATGTGTAAGAGTAAAATGAGGACAAAAAAGGGACAAGACCATGAATATCATGTGAATTCTTCCTTGATTTTAATTTACTTCTCTTGTTTGAACAGCACTTCTGGAAACAGTCCTATTTTTGCTTCATTACCAGTATTTTAAAAAATAATTTGTTATTTTTGTTATATTTGTTATATATATTATATATGTTATATTATATATTATTATATAATTATATGTTATATTATATATATATGTTATATTTGTTATCCTTAACATTTCAGGAGAAAAATTTTAAATATTTTTTTCAAGTATAGGCATAATCTATCCAGGTAACTCCCATTACAGATATCCTATCAATTGCAGATAGTTCTTCAAGATTTCATTCACAAACTTTAACTAGAAGGTCTCTATTCATACCATAAAACAACCAATAATCTTGAGGTAAAGAACTTAAGAAATTTTGCTAAATTCTGTATTTGATTCTTTGAGCTAGTGACTTTTTATTCATTTATACAGGGCATTTTCTGTATCTTTTATTCACCCTAATTATGAACTTTGTAGGGATCTTTGTAGCCTCTAGACCAGTATTGGCACTACTGACATTTTAGGTTGTACACTTTACATAGGTATTTGTTTCTTGTGCACTGGAAGACATTTAGCAGCATCTTTGGCCTCTACTTAGTAGATGTCAGCAGCACACACACCCTCCCAGTTGTGAAAACCAAAAGCTCGAGACATTGTCAAATGTTGCCCCAGGTGAAAACTACTCTTCTAAACTCATTGCTAACCATGGAGATCTAGGAGAATAAGCAGATTCCATGGCATGACTTTGGACCTACTGCATCAGCATCTCTGGGGAAGAATTCTAGGCATGTATTTTTTAAGTATCCCAGGTGGTTCTGCTGCAGCCTGCCCACAGACAACCCATTTTTGGCATGGTGCCTGTGGATATAGGGTAGGTTAATAGGTATTTGCTGAATTGTTCATCCTAAAGAAATCCCAGTTTAAGATCATTTTTATGACAACTCTAAAATCTACCAAGTTACAAGGAATAAACATACCACAGCTTAGGATCAACATTGTTAAGATCACTTTATATGAAAAGTTTTATAACGCAGGGTAACTATACATAGGGACTCCACTTAATTGCTCATTCTTATATTCTCAAATTTTTTTTCGAAAAATTTATTTTTTCAGTGTTCCAAGATTCATTATTTACGTATCACACTCAGTGCTCCATGCAATACGTGCCCTCAATACCTACCACCAGGCTCACCCATCCCCCTGCCCCTCTCCCTTCCAAAACCCTCAGTTTGTTTCTCAGAGTCCAGGCTCTCATGGTTTGTCTCCCCTCCAATTTCCCCTATTTCTCTTTTCCTTTCCTTCTCCTAATGTCCTCCATGTTATTCCTTATGTTCCACAAGTAAGTAAAAGCATATGATAATTAACTTTATCTGCTTTACTTATGTCACTCAGCAGAATCTCCAGTCCTGTCCATGGGGATGTAAAAATTGGGTATTCATCCTTTCTGATGGCTGAGTAACATTCTATTGTGTATATGGACCATATCCTCTTTATCCATTTGTCTGTTGAAGGGCATCTTGGCTCTTTCCACAGTTTGGCGATTGTGGCCATTGCTGCTATGAACATTGGGGTACATATGGGCCTTCTTTTCACTACATCTGCAACTTTGGGGTAAATACCCAGTTTCATTATTCTGAGCACAGAGAACAACTCAATCTGATTTTTTTTTTCTTAATAACCGAAAGCCAAATCCATCAAATGTTTTAGGACCAAGGAGTTAGCTAAGATGACAATGGATGCATACACAATACTTGCCAGTTTGTACGTCTGCTCTGTGCCAGGTGGGGTTATTCACCGGTTTTGAGCAATTTTTGCTTTTGTTTTTATCTACATTCTAGGAACAAAATCCATTGCATACAAGGCCAACATCACCTATGGTTTTTCCCGTTGGCAATATTATAGCCATTAATGAATACACCAATATACTTGATCTTAAGTAGGGTAGATGCAAATGTTATTTCAATTACATGTTTAGATAACCAATCTGAAGTCAATTTAGGGGACTTCTATCTTCCCAAGGTATTTTTCCTCCCAAGATGACAATGCACTGATTAACATGAAGTGGAATTTTAAATACTTTTAAAAAGCATTGTTATTTGAAATCTGAACCTCTATGTATACAAAAGTAAGGTTTTTTTTTTTCCAAAGAAGTTTTTAAAATTATTTTCCACATTAATGAATAATTTGACAACTATGATAAACATTCAATGATATTTTGAAATTTTGCAAACTAAATTAGCAAACTCAGGATTTATGAATGCTTATATTGAGCTATTTTGAATTAATGAAAGAAAGCATCAAGAATAAAGAATAGCTATAGGATATGATGTAATTCAGAGACATTCTTATCAAATGGTATGAATACAAATTCCAAATCCAAACATCTGGGAATTACATGAATGGAGTTATTTAATCTTTGAAAATAGACTCATCTATAAAATGATTATAATAGGAGAACCTATAACAGAGTTTTGAGAAAGCTTAAAACAGTATCTCTCATACACTTAAGGTTCCAAAATGCTATTGACTCTTAACTTTTTGTATTTAATTTTTAATTTCTATATTAAATCAAGCAGACTGATAGTTCTCCTCTCAGGTACACACACTATCACTCTCCATGGCCACCCTCAGAATCTGAGGGATAAAGGAAAGAAGAAAACCATGGTTGAATCTCACAGGAGTCTGGCACTACACTTAAAAAATCACCATTAGTCAAACAGTATGTCAAATATGCCCGAAACACATTCACTACATTAGCAGGGCTATGTAGACCAAATCAGATCCAGTGTTCCTATACGAACTGATGTATTAGAGTAGTCTAACAGAGACATTAGAGATCTCGAAGGGCCAAAGAAAACACTGGCAGTTGTAGCATGAAGTTTCACAATACCCACATTAATCTCAAGACCACTGTTCTGTGTTATTACTGATGGTCTGTTAACTCAAGGGTGAGTGGCAACTGATACATTACAGATCATACAAGCATCCAATTAGGTCAGGCATTATGGCTTTCCGATTTCTCCAAGTTCAAGATTCTAATTTCTTTTCAAGTGTGAAAAAAAAATCACCAGACAAAAACTTAAATGAGGGGTGCCTAGGTGGCTCAGTTGGTTGAGTGAATGACTCTTGTTTTTGTCTCAGGTCATGATCTCAGGGTCCTGAGACCGAGCCCCCTGCTGGGCTCCCACTAAATGAGAATTCTGCTAGAGATTGTCTCTCCTCCTCTCCATCTGCCCCTCCCCTCCCCACCTACTTTGCAAGCATGAACATGCACACACTCTCTCCATCTCAAATAAAATCTTAAAAAATATGTTTCTTGGGAACATTCTAGTATAAAATGAATCATTTAATAAGCATTTATTGAAAGACTGGATATTGAACTATACTAATGGGTACAAAATTACTGAGGAAAAACATCAAGAGCAAAGTATGCAGGACTGGAAAACCAGGAAATGAGAAGATATTTGGAGTAAATGAGGATAACTAGTAGCTAGTGGCACAATCCAATTCAGAGCCTCCTTCCATTAGGCAACTCAGGGGGAAAGGTTATTTTTAAAATTTATTATTTTATATCTATAATATAGTTCTTAACCACTAGAAGGTGTGTAGACTCCTTAAGCCCAAAAACTTATTTTGAGAAAACAGAGGTGGCAAAGTATACTGATAAAATTATAAGTCCTAGTGTCAAATAGAACTAAGTGGCTCTCCATTTTTTTTTCTACTGTTACCTTGGACAAGTGAGGTAAAAAGACTCCATTAACCCATCCATACAATTTTAGAGTAATATCTATACCATATAATAAACTGATGCAGATGAAGTACTTAGCACAGTGCCAAGCACTTAGTACATGTGCCCAGATGCTGATTTTTTTGGGGGGGCTGGGTGTGTAAGCAAGCAAGTGCATGAATGGGGGGAGGGGCAGAGGGAGAGGGAGAGAATCTCAAGCAGACTGTGCCGAGCAGGGAGCTCAAAGCGAGGCTCCATCTCACCACCCTGACATCATGACCTGAGCTGAAACCAACAATTGGACTCCTAACCATTTGAGCCACCCAGGCACCCCATGGAAGATGACCTATTTTTATGATAAAGACTTCTAGAAATGGAAACATAACAAGCATTAGGAAAGAAGAATCCAACATTACTTGACTTGGCTCAGGAAGAATTTTCCAAATCCCACTACCAATAATCTTGGCCCCTAAGAAGTGTAACAGGAGTCTCCCTTCAGTTACAGTATTGAAGTCAGTAGCCTATTCCAAAGACTACATGGCTCTCCCAAAAGATATGGTCTATTCTCTTCCCAAGTGATGCTCTGTGCATCCTGCTAATTGTTTATGAAAATGAGCCTTATAAGCTAACATAGGAGATCAGAACTCCAGAGACAGAAACTGAGATCCAAGTCTGTTGGGAATGTTTTCCAGAAGCACCAAGATCAAAGTCCTTAAGAATCTTAAGAGTTTAACGAAAGGACCATGAACATTTGTGCAGAAGAGTGCTGGCCATATCTGCAGCTTCATACCTCACTGAGGTGATTACATCCAGCACAAACATGTACCATGCTTCTTTAAGCTAAAGCTAAATTCAAAAGCATTTTAACATCTGAGGCTTAGAGGGATTTATCAAACTTTTCTGATCATTAGAACCATTTGTGCTTCATTACAGATCGGGAGAGGAATGAAACAAGGCAAAGAAATATAGCTTATGCCCTAAAGTCAGAAATACATCTTGAAGTCATTTTCTCTACTTCTGTGGTAGTCTAAACATTAAACTTTGCTTATACACCTGAATCTTAATTACCTGTAGCTTGTTCCTTCTTGATTTTATTGAACTTGATCCATTCATCCATCCACCCAGTCAATATATAAGCAACTATGAACCATTATAAAAACAATGTGTGTATATATACATATGCATGTACATATACATAATCTGGCTTCAGGGAGGCTCCAGTAGTGGCAGTGACAGAAAGGGAGATAGTACAACATTGTCCTCTCCCTAATGGAGACAACCAATGAGGGAACATGGCATAGAAAGGAAAAGTACATACTTCAATCTTACATGGAAAGGATGTGCTGTGGGCAAGTAGGAAAAAAGCTATTACCAAAAATTCATCTATCAGACATTTGCTATTTAGCTTCACCCTGAGTCCTGGGTCCTTTGGATCACAGCAAATCACTTGCAGACCACAATCTAGAGAAACTTTTTTTTGGGGGGGGGGGGTTCTAAGAAGTTAAAGTATTGTCTTCTATACTAGGGGGCAAAGTCTTTTGAGGAAGGGGAGAGGCATTTACTACTGACCCTTCCTGTCCTATATTTCTAGATGGACTATGGACTAGATTGTTTAAGGGATGGCGATTCAATGCTCAATTATAATCATTTATTAAACTTGGAATATTGTTGTCTTTGTGAGAGGAAAATTGTACTGCCAGGTAAAATTAGTTCCAATAGCTGCAGAACAATCTCATTATTGGGCATGTTTGAAACTTAGTAACCTTAGGCTTTGGACACAAAGTTCCCAGGCTAGCTGCCTGGGACAGCTGAGTATTCTTAAGGGACAATGGAGAAGCACGTGTTTGAACCAAGCCACGCAGATGAGAGCTCTAAGACAATAGTCACATAGTAAATGGGAATGGTAGGGTGATCTGGAACCCCCCAGAACCTTTGTGAAGTTTGAGGTCGTATTTTCCCATTTATAGTGTCTAACAATGTATACAACACATAGAATTGAGTTCAGCTTCTTCACCTTTCTTGTAATTATGACATAAGCTGAGCCTTGGAGAGGAAGAAAAAAAAAATCACAAAAAGCAGAGAAGAGTTACTAATTGCTTTCCCCTGTTACCTCTTTTCAATTTTAGCAGCATGAAAAGGAATACCCTGACACAAAATGTAAAATTATCTCATAATCTAGCATAAGAAACAAAGCAACGACCTAGCTGAATTCTCAGTGTGTCTGAATTAATTTTTAAAAAAGAACTACCCGCTATTAATGTGGGAGGCTTAAGCAACTTTCTCAGGCTTCCAAGGTGACTAAATTCATCAGATTTTTAACTGTTACTAAACAGCTAGTCTTTTTACCCTCTATCACCTCTAGACTCAGGTCATCAGACATGCCGTGATAAGTTGGTCTTTTTTTTTTTAATTTTCCCCCCACTTACAGCATGAAGAGTGCAGGGGTCACTGTCCTGATAAGAAATGATATTCGGCCTGGGAAGAGTAAGTAAGTGATGGAAGCTGCTACTTCCCCATCTGTCTACACTCCTCCCCTTCACCAAGGATAACCACATTACTTTCCCCAAGTTGCTATGGACTAGAGTTCAATTGTCATAGTTGACAAGAAAGGTTAAGAAGAATTTCTTTTTAAGAAAAGAAACAAGATGGGATCGGGAGGGAGACAAACCATAAGTGACTCTTAATCTCACAAAACAAACTGAGGGTTGCTGGGGGGAGGGGGTCGGGAAAGGTGGGTGGGGTAATGGACATTGGGGAGGGTATGTGCTATGGTTAGTGCTGTGAAGTGTGTAAACCTGGCGATTCACAGACATGTACCCCTGGGGATAA
>PISX010004625.1:0-118582 GCA_004024625.1 Mellivora capensis | reverse complement strand
AAGCATGATACCCTCTAGTTCCATCCACGTCGTTGCGAATGGCAAGATTTCATTTCTTTTGATGGCTGCATAGTATTCCATCGTGTATATATACCACATCTTCTTTATCCATTCATCTGTTGATGGACACCTAGGCTCTTTCCATAGTTTGGCGATTGTAGACATTGCTGCTATAAACATTCGGGTGCATGTGCCCCTTTGGATCACTACGTTTGTATTAATAGATTAAACTTTTAATGAAATGCCATGTGGGAAATTGACAACTTTTTCACTCAGTGCCAAGAATAAAAGAACTTACTATGTCTGTTATCAAACTGGAGAGAAAGAAAGCATCTTACTGCTCAGCCTATCCCTGATGACTGAGGCAGGTGTTGGCTGTCCTGGCTGGAGCTGTAGGAAGGAGCCCAGACGGACTTCACTCTGCTCAGAAGAGACCATGTATGACCAAAATGCTTTGCTCTAATTAGGGTAATTTTGTATGAGATGGGGAAAAACAACCCCTTAAATATCAGTGTGGGATTCAATAGCAAAATATGTCTAGACATTTGAAGCCTTCCATACTGAAAGAAGTTATTGAAAAATGATTCATTTTTACATCCTCCACCTGCTCTCTGATTCTTCATAATATTGTTTTGTGAGAGAAAGAACTTTCCCACATGATAGTACTGAGATGGGTTGCTAATAAGATACATAGTTTTAAGCACTCAGCCGTATTGAGCATCAACTATGTGTTAGATGCTGTTCAGAAAGATCAGAGTAACTGTCTTTATTGTCTCAATTCCATTTTCATAACATTTTCTTTTGTCCTTCATACTATTCAGAGTTTAGGATCACTTAAGAGTCTCATGCTCTACCGACTGAGCTAGCCGGGCTAGGATCACTTAAGCATGAATGATGTTTGATTTTTTTTTTTTTTTTTCGGAGCAGGAAATTATGACCTTGAAAATGTGCTTTTCATGTAAGGATAGATACTTATTATTATAAAATTAAAGTTTTTCTGTTATCTCACTAATCTGGATACTTTAGAGACAGTGTTTTAGATATTCTTCTGCATCCATTGGTTGTTTTTTTGTCATTGTTGTTTCTTGTTATTTACCTGTAATTACAAGAATAAGGTCTAACAGTGTTTAAAAAAATACGTTTTTTTCTTACCCATCCAGGAGTCAGAATGTAGTTGGCTACTCTTGTTTGTGCAGCTTGATGTCAGGGGCAGCATCTGTTTGATTTTCTTTACCTTTTCCTGATCATCACAAGATAGTTGCTGGTGCTCCAGACATCATGCCTATATTCATGTAGAAAGTAGAAGGGCAGGTATGTAGTGCTAGAGATGTATACTTCTTTTATCCTACAGCAAAACTTTCCAGATACTCTAGAAAACTTAAGCTTACACAAATTATTTAGCTAAAACTCAGGCATCTGGCCATTCCTGGCTTCAAAGAATCTGAGACAGTGAGTAGTTTGGTCTTTTGGGAATGGATCTCAGTTTACCTATCCAATAGTGCCTTACATCTCTTGCAAACCAATTTATATTTTAACGAGTAAGATTGATGCTGTGACTGAGGGAAATAATCTGTAACTTGAGGCTTTATTGTATCAGAAAAGAAAATGGACTTAAAATCATATCATCTGGGTTTAAATCTCAACTCTGTAGTTCCCATGTTATGATCCTAAGCAAGCTACTTACTTCTACAAGCATCAGTTTCCTCGTCTATAAAAGGAGTAAGAATTCCTTTCTGGAGGTATGCTGAGGATGAAATGAATAAGATGTCTTAGAGTATCAAGTACAGATTTGAACAGACAGAAATTCACAAATTTACATATTCATTATTTCTTTCATTCATGTAATCAGTTGGCCAAAATAAATTGTGTTTCAGAAAAGCAATCAAGAAGAGGTCACCACTGGTCAGGTTTGTGTCCGTGAGGCCAAAGATGCAGTAGTTGCTCATTTCAGGGTCTTGTTCCTGCGGTGGGGGTGTGTGTGTGGGGGGGGGGGGTTTACTCCTGCCTCTAGATGGTGTTGAGGCAGGGAAGGAGGGAAGAAGAAAATGAACTTTTATTGACTATCGCCTACATGTCTCTCTTAACCTCACATTGTTTTTTACCTGATGAAGCAGATACTCCTTTTCTCCCATGTTAAACCAAGCTATTAAGCTACAAGCAGAATGGCTTTGACCTCTCATCTTTCTAAGTTGCACGTATTACACCATTTTTCCATGTTATTCAGCCTTTTATTTCCCTGGGAACCCATCATCAGTTCCTGGAGGCTGGGCGGAAACACAAAGACAGTTTTAATACTGCTCAGGGCCGCACACCAGATCTTTCCTTACTTTCAACCTTCAACTGATATTCCGCAAATAGGTTGGTACCTAATTATCTCTCTCCTGAGAGTATATTTCTTTCCTATCTTGACTTCTTCCATCCAGTTCCTATCAGAGAGAAAGATAGCCATTTCTCAAGACTAATTTGGAATCTGAACTTTAGAAACTATTGTCCACTTCTTCAAGTGCTGCCACCTCTCTGAAGTTCACTGGTGCCATCTTTGCTGGTCTCTCCGGATGTAGCCAACATGGCATATCTAGATTTGCTGTGGGTTTATTCCTCAGACCTGTGATCTGGAAACCTTGCCACATACAGGTTAGAGAACACTGTCATGGACAGTCATTTCTAAATATGAACATATGAACATAAATATGGCTTCTGGACAAGGAAATACAATCTCTTTTGTCCTGTGCTCTTCCCTCTATCCATCTCTTTCTTCCTCCATTCTTGATTGTCTCTGCTTTTCTCCTTCTCCCTCTCTGCCTCTGCCTCTCTGAATAATCTGCAGGAGAGGGGCACTCTGAGAGATGACTGGTAATCTGTATGTACCACACTGATGTATTACAGACTGCAGAATGATCCCTCCTGAAGAATGAGGAATGGCACATGCAATCAAACCCGTCATTAAGTTGTTGCCAGACACATTCTGATCAGCTTCTGTAAAAGATCAAAATAGGCATGATGATTAAAGCTAAATACAATTCCTGGCTTTCCTCTAGAGGGAGCTGGTGGTCAGGCTAGAGAAAACCAACTGTGAGATTGGTCAAAAACTAGTGAGAAAGCTCTAAATGTCGGCAGCATCACAAGGCTCAGTGGAGCTGAGCAATTCATCCTAAACCTGTGGAATTAAAAAAATACCAGGAACTCCCGGGAAAATACCAGAGAAACAACTGCTCTGCACCTCATCTAGATGCTATTTGCTCATGCTACAGTGCTAACATCTTGATTTTGGTCCTGGAAACATTTAAAAATTTTATGAATTTTCAACCACCCATTTATTTATCTATCCACCTCCCATTAACATGTGCTGAGCTTATATTATGTACCAAATGTTGTTTCAGGTATTGGGAATGCAGAATTAAATGGGTATTGTCCCTAACCTCAAGGAACTCACAATCTAATGGAGAAAATACATGTAGAAGCCAGATAGTCACACTTAGTGCAGAAGTGCTAATTTGAAGATATATATGTGACATGATAGTAGGGAAGAAAGCATACATGATAGTAGGAAAGATTAGCATGAGGAATTGATCAGCCTACCTAGAGCCATCTCAGAAAAACCAGCAGACGGGTTGACAAGGCAAGAAAGAGGGCCACTGTGAAACTCTTGGGTCAGGAGCTCCGCAGCATCAACCATGTAACTTCTTTGCCTGATAGGCAATCACTATTCCATAGTTGGCTCTCAATTCCCACTGATGGTTCCCAGAACATGTCTTGTTGTTTTATATGTTCGTGTCATTGCATACACTGTTTCTCCCACTTGATATCCTTCCTTCTTTCATTTGCCCTCCTATCCACATGATATCTAGAATGTACCACCCTAGGATTTGGGATTGACTTCATTCTTCATTGGGTGTCAGCTCAGTTGTTACCTATTCAGGGATATCTTCCCTTCGCACTCGGTCTAAAGTGGCAACTCCATCCGCATTCACCATCACATCATTCTTTTTTTTATTTTCATCATGGCACTTTTCTTATATTTTCTGAATCTGGATTTCTAGTTCATTTATTTCTTTCCTAAATGTGTAGACCTTGATTAACAAGTAAATGCCATGACACAGGGACTTGGACAGTCTCAGTCACTGCTATATTTTATGGTCTAGAACCAAGTCTGGTGCATAACAGGTGCTTACTAAATATTTGTTGAATTGATGAAATAATTAATGAGCAGACCAGTTTTTTCCACTAGGGTGCATGCCTCTTGGGAGAAGGGCTCATCACTTTTTTCCTGCATATTCTACATACTTGGCATACTCTCTCACACATAGTAGATGCTCAATAAATATTTATTGCCTGAATGAATGGGGGCCAAGGGAGTTCTTTCCATCACCAGTCAATTCAGTCATTTCCTCCCAATACAATTAAATTAAAGATTATTTGACACTACTTGGCACACAATTTATGATTCCTGCTAGAAAATCAAATCAATACATAGAGAATCATTTTGAGCAAATCTATTTTGAGGGCTCTTTTTATTGTTAGTAATTTTATCAAACAATTTTACCTTTGTATCAGAGAGAAGTCATTTAGTATCAGATTTCCTGGTGGAGGAAGCTTCACTGTTCCGACCTCCTTTCTTCAAAGGCTCAAGGGGAAAATGGGTGGTGAGGAAGTCATTTTCTCTCTAAAACAATGCCAAGGTCTGAAACCTTCACTTGAATAGAAAGTAGTAAACAAATTTTGTCCTCTGGCACTATTATCTCCTCAGAAAGAACTTTTCTAACCACCCTGTTTAAAGTGGGTACCCCCTGCCACTGGCTCAGCTCCTTGTTTTAACCCCATAATAGTATTGCTAATGTTTCATTATGACTTACCTTCTTCTCCACACACCCCCAAAACCTGCTGTTTTGTAAACTTCGTGATGGCAGGTATATATCTTCTTTCCACTCCTGCAATGCCAGCCCCTAGCACAATGTTGGATACACAGAAGTCAATAAACATTGGTTGAAGAAGTAAGTAGTGCTACGGTATAAGGCACACCCCTTAGTAACATTTACCCTCAGGCCATAGTACACATATAAATGTGGTCCAAGTTTGTGATTTATGAATAATCTCCTGTGCACAGATGTAACTCCACATCGTTTTTCAGTGATTTAGCAGTTTGGTGTATTGAGTCATCATGATAACAAATCATTTGGATATAAGGTACAGTTTATGAAGGAATGGAGGGAGAGCATGGTTCTGTAAGACTGAATATCTCTTTGGGAAGGTGTATATAACAGGCTCTGAAAATTATGTATGTTGATAACTTGTGGCTTACTGTTAAGGATTTCTTGGTCACCCAAACTCTTTGTACATTCTTCTCTCTCTTTCTCAGCATATGGTTCATGGCTCAGTAGTGTAGGCATCCTCTGAAAACTTGTTAGAAATGCAGATTCAATCCTGCTGAATTAGAATCCATATTTTAATGTGATCTTAGGTGATGTGTGGAGTACGTTCAAGTCTGAGAAGCATTTGCTGATGATTAGATTAACTTCCTGCTTTCTCCCTGTTATTGCCACTGAATTAGCTTTCCCCTCTCCAACCACTCTCTTTTGCCTCAGTGCTCATGAATAACTGAGTTTCTTAGTGTCTTAAAGGTCTTAGCTCTCTGGACAGCGCTAAGTCCTCTGTGATGCCTGTGAGGCTTCCAGGTACACAAGAACTCACCTGAATGTGCACCAGATCTTTTATGAGCCCTTGCATTAGAGCTTTGGTCCTGTAAAGTATAATTAAAGAGAAAAATGGTAATACCAATAAGAACACATGTGTTAATATTTCCATGTTTTTTTTTCTTCTTTTCAGAAGACTTAATTTGTGATAGTCATTGTGTTCCCTAAAAACTCAGGGAAGGGGGTAGAATTGGTGTTATTATACCTTTTTTGCAAGTGAAGAACCAAGGCTCATAATGATGAGTCTAGCTCCCAGACAGCATACCTGGCACATCTTTTGACTCCCATTCTCCTCGTGCTGCACAAACCAAATCAAGTAAAAAATGAAGAGGGGGCATGTGATAATGCCCTCATGACAAAACATGGCAGCTGTTTAAAGATTTATCAAGTCATTGAGAGGGGCCAATTCTAAGCTTTAAGGCCCCAAGAATATATCTTCATGCCTTGAGGGCTTTTCATGCTAAAATATTTTATGAAACAGAAAAAAATCAACTGAGAAAAATAAAATATCTCAAATGAGAGATACCATCAGAAAGCCCTTGAAAGCAGTGTCACCAACATCGTAACAGGTTTGCTTGGGTTAAAGTCATCAGTCACTGTGTTCTGCTGTTGTCTTTGAAAATGTTCAAGGAGGGCCAACTTTGCGTTTGCATCTCTTCAGTTTATGGACTCGAATGAGTTTTAGTTCAAATGGGATTGGTTTGGAATAAGGTGTTTTATGCCGGCTTTGGAATAAATCCTCAGGTATAGCTCTAAGGCGGCTGTAGTCTTTAGTGATGAGGCCGACTGTTGAGTGGAAAACAAGACATTTTAAATTCCTACTCAGAATAAGCACAAGATGAATTGTTCTTATTTTTAAAAATCTTCCCTTTCTCAAGGAGAGATCAATTGGGCACCTTTGGAAAGGACTAAATGTTCTTATGTTTTCTTCAGAACTTTGGCTACTCTTTTGTGTCAGATGTAATGAAGCTCTTCCCATGTATGGGAAGGGGCACATGACTGACTGCTCAGGGTGATGCAGAGATTCTCTTGGCTGTGAAAAAACAGGAGCTGAATGACAAACTGGGCCCTGGCTTAGCTGGCAGATATTCCTTACTGAGCTTTCTCTGCTCCGGATACCCTGATGCGACTACCTACAGTCTTCCTATTCCCAGGCCAGATCTTACTGCCTGCGTCGCTAAAAAACCTGCACGCTCTTCATTTCTAGGTGCTTTGTCCCCTTTTTGGGTCCCTTCCTTTGACACACTCAACAGTGTCCCTAATTTGCTCTTTAGAGTTCCAGAACTAATGAAGCATTTCTTTCCTTTCAGTTTTTTAAACACTCATTTCATTTCCTTATCCATCTACCCTCCCTTTTGCTTTACCTCTTATAACTCCTCCTCCTTCTTTCTTCTTTGTGACAGTCCTTTACTTCTTTTGGTTTCTCTGATCCATTTTTCATTTGAGATGAAGACCAGTCTTTTCCAGTGAAATCACAGAAGTGCCAGGATATTAATTGAGACTCTGAAGCAATCACTGTAGAGCATTATACTAGAGAGCAGTGTAGTTATTTCGGTGACATCTAGAGGTTGGATACCATCTGTCTGAAACCTGGACTAGCCCACCTCTGAACCAGGTGCCTAGCACGTGATCATAGAGTCCCATTGCCTCTGCTCTGTTCATGACAAGAATCCTGTACCTTCTCATCTTGTTGCTACACTGGTTCAGCATTTTTACTTACCTGCAATTGTGCAATTACCTACGTTTTATAACTTTCCCCCACTGTTTTTGATTTCACCATGATAATAGATTTCGTTTCTGTGATTTTTGATAAATTGGGATTTACTGTTTAGTTCCCTTAGTTCCCTCTGTAGATAACATAGTTAGGTCCTGACCCTGTGACCCAATCCTGGAGCTGCTTGATGGAGTTTTCATTCCTCCTACCTCAGCCTTCAAAAAGTGCTCATTTGACAGACCCAAGCCTTAAACTTCTGTTTCATAATTAAATACAGTCAGTAATCCATGTTCATGAAATCCTGATTGATGCAATGAAGGACAGGGCTACCCCAGACATAATAAATCTGATTTTCCTATAAATTCTCCACCTCTTTATCTCTGTTAAATATTTATTAAAATTGATATAAATGAAGAAGGCAATAGGGAAGATATAGCTTGTTTTCTCCAATAGGTGTATTCCTAAAAGCATGTATAAATAGAAAGCCTATATAAGAATTCCTATTGATATATCTTAGGAGATATTTAAAGAAACATCAGGATAAAACTTTTATAAAGTGTTAAAAAATAGTTTTTATAGTCTGTATCAGTCAGGATATGCTGATTTATGCTGCAGTAACAAATAACTCCCTAGTCATAACAAACATATTTATTCCTTATACTTTTTGTCTAAAATAGGTCAGCCAGAAAGCTCTAGAAGTTTGATGGAAACTCATGTAATATGAGAAAGACTTGACCAGCCATAGCTAGCTTTGAAAGTGGAAAGCGGCCAGGAGCCAAGGAATGTGGGCAGCCTTAGAAGCTGAGAAGGTAAGAAAATGGATTATCCTCTTGGGCCTCTAGAAGGGAACACGTCCTGCCGACACTTTGATTCTAGCCTAGAAAGAGCCTTTTAAGACTATGAGAACTAGAAAAGTAAATCTGTATTATTTTAAGCCATCAAGTTTGTAGTAATTTGTCACAGAAGCAACAGGAAATGAGTACACATGATAAATCTGCTCAGAGCTTTTATCACTAGCTTTTAATGCTATTGCCATATCCTTAATTTAGTTTCATCTGCAAGGCAGAGTTTTAATCAGCCTTTGTTGTTCGAAACTCTTTCTTAATTACGTATTTTACAGTTTAAGTATGAGGAGTAGTCGTTTCTTGTAACACTACCAGCCCTTGAATTAGAGGACTCTCTATTTCCTTTTTATTCTAGCTCGTAAACCAGCCAGTTCATTTTTCAGCTTATCTTTACCATAAACTTATCTCACCGTGTCATATAGAGCTGGTAGCGGCCAGCATGTTACTAACATTCTGTTTTCCAGCTCACTCCCCTAGTTGTCCAATTTTATCAGTACGAAGTATGCCTTCTACAACACTGCACATGACATTTTACCAAATATTCTGCATAACATGGATCACCATTCTTCCAGCTCCATGGACAGTTTTCTCACCACAGCTTCTAATTAATTCTATATTTTTGTTATAGTGGAAGTTCATTTCTCTGTATTAATTTCTGTTGATTAGAAGCTGTATCCATTCTACTCATGATAGAGATTATGGGAGAGGTTATTCTATGCAACAGATAATCCTAAAATCTTGGTGGCTTAAAGAAGGAAGGTTTAGTTCCCATTCACACTATGTCTCTTCTAGGGGCTCTGCTACCTTGTACCATCTCCAGATTCTTTTTTTTTTTTTTTTTTTTAATTTTTATTTTTTATAAACAAATTTTTATCCCCAGGGGTACATGTCTGTGAATCGCCAGGTTTACACACTTCACAGCACTAACCATAGCACCCATCTCCAGATTCTAACTCAAGGTCACAGAGAAAGAAAATCTCAAGATGTATCTGTAAAGAGAACAGCAAATATTTGGTGAACAGAAACAATGACTACCCTATCTTTTCCTGACATTTGTAAATTCAGGTTTATTATAGTAGGCCACAAATATACTCAGAAATGAGAGCCACAGCCTGAGAAAAGCTGACTCTGCAGAAGTATGTTTTTTGCGTATTTGCAATGGAATTGTATTTCTAAGTGTGATTATTCTGATTTTATATTTTTTAATTTTTTAATTTTATTTTTTTCTGACTTCATATTTTAAAAGCCTATTAGTTTACAAGAATATTTTAGAGTATAAGGAATACTTAAAAAAAGACTGACGTAATACTTCAACTTGACACTTCAGTATATATCCAGAAAGAAATCCAAACTACCAGCAAAGTAAAAATATGTAATTCAGTGTTATTTTATAGTGAGAAATTTGTAACACCCTATATAGCCTTTTTAAAAATATAGTCTATATACTCACTATAATATTATGTGGCAATTTTACAAACAATGTAAACATAAATATTAAATGCTAGAAATTGCTCCCAACCTGACATTAATTTAAGAAGTAGAATATAATACTGCACATAATAGTTTGAACTTCAACTTTTTTGAATATGTGCGGAGAAAAATGAGAGAAAAATATGAATACTAATAGTGGCTGTATATAAGTGATGGGATTATGGTTGGTTATGATTGATTTTTTCCATTTTTATTTTCCAAATTTTCTTTTTTAAGATTTTATTTATTTATTTGACAGACAGAGATCACAAGTAGGCAGAGAGGCAGGCACAGAGAGAGAGGGGGAAGCAGGCTCCCCGCTGAGCAGAGAGCCAGATGCGGGGCTCGATCCCAGGATCCTGAGATCATGATCTGAGCTGAAGGCAGAGGCTTAACCCACTGAGCCACCCAGGCGCCCCTATTTTCCAAATTTTCTACAATAACAACATTTACATTTATGTCCAAACCAGTAAACAAAGAAGAATAAAAATGTATTCCTTTCTAAGAAGTATTTATGATGCCTTTTATCAAGGCCTGTCAATAAAACTGTTGAAATGGAGAACAAAAATTAAAACCGTGTTTGGCAGGCAAAGTTATAATCATGTCCCTCCAAAATCCCAATTACCTGGTATTTAATTAAACACTCAATTGGAGTAGGCTGTGAGGATATTTTGATGGTGGAATTAAAGTTCTGAATCCACTGACTTCTAAATGGAACAAGTATCCTGGGTTATCCACATGGGCTCGGCATAATCACGTGAGCCCTTAAAAAGAGAAGCGGCAGCGAGAAGAGCCAGAGTGATGTGGTGGTCAGAGATACTTGAAGCACGAGAAGGATGCCCACCCAGCCATCGATGGCTTCCAAGTCGGAGGAAGGGGACCATGCTTCAAGGAATGCCAGGTAAGGGTTTCAATAGCTGAGAGCAGCCCCTCACAGTTAGC
This sequence comes from Mellivora capensis, assembly GCA_004024625.1. NCBI lineage: Eukaryota > Metazoa > Chordata > Mammalia > Carnivora > Mustelidae > Mellivora > Mellivora capensis. The sequence goes on along the minus strand of PISX010004625.1, from coordinate 107,921 downwards.
AAAGGAACTGGATAAGCATTAAATGGAGAAACCAGAAAAACCAAGGAATAAGTCCATGGGAAATAAGATAATTTTAAAAGTAAAATCAGCAGGATGCCTGGGTGGCTTAGTCAGTTGAGGGTCTGCCTTTGGCTCAGGTCAGGATCCCAGAGTCCTGGGATCAAGTTCGGCATTGGGCTCCTTGCTCAGCAGGGAGCCTTCTTCCCTCTCTCTCCCTCTGCCTGCTATTCTCCCTGCTTGTACGTTATCCCTCTCTCTCTGACAAATAAATAAAATCTTAAAAAAAAAAGTAAAATCAGCAATCAATTAGGGATACCAAACAGTAGAATTTGTTAATGATTTTGAAATCTGATCCTTTTGAGGGAGAAATCCATCTTTTAAATAGTTTAATGCATACATAGCATTTTCAATTTTAAAAAATGAGACAAAAAAACAAAGAGTGAATGCAAAACTCAGATCAAGTAAGCACATAAAAGCACAGTGTCAACCATTTTCAGAGAAATTATGAATTTTCAAAATAATCATAGAAGAGGTAGCAAACTTAAGTTCCTAAAAAGCCATTAACAAACAGGAGAAAAAAAAAATTTGACCACAGTTTTATGAACAAATAGAGATTCTAACTTTTAAGGACCAGATAATTCCCATGTTTTTATACTGTGTTAGAAGATAGAAAAATTTTGCTGTTTGCTTATTCTTTGTCACTAATAATTCAATTTGATAAAGGTGCTCTCTTCCCACATAAGCACACTGAACTATACATAATTTCACTCATGAATAAACACAAAACAAAAGACCTAGCTAAAACACTAGCAAATCATATACAGATATATATAAAAGAGTAATAAATGATGACCAAATGGAATTGATTATAAGAATATAAGAAATACAGTGTTGTCTGAAAAAAGAAGAGTGACCCTGCAAACAAATCTGAAAATATACAAGGATTTGGTGTACAATAAAGTGATAAAAGAAACCAGAAGGAGGGCATGGAGTTATTCAAGGAATAGTGACTACTAGTGGTAAACTATTTGGCAAAATAGAAGTGTTGATCCTTATCTCATGATTTATGTCAAAATGAGATAAAAGTTAAATAATAAAAGAATAAGAGGAGAGAGAGGGAATGAGAAAGATAAATAATGGATAAATAGAGTAACTGGAGGAAGGTGCAGGAAGGGATGGATATTTAGAAATAATTTAGAAATGGAGAGCCCCAGTGGCTCAGTCGGTTAAGCGTCTGCCTTCTGCTCAGGTCATGATCCCAGGGTCCTGGGATCGAGCCCTGCATCAGCTCCCAGCTTGGTGGGGAGCCTGCTTCTCTCTCTCCTGCCAATACCAAAAGATGAGAATGAGAGACTCTCTTCAAATGAATTTTCCATGCCCATCTATAAATCAAAGTGCTCAGAAGGGGTTATAATAATTCAGCAAGTGAATGATGAAACAAATCCTAGACCTTCAGTTTGGGATGACAAAAATCCAAGTGTCTCTGACAGCTTAGCAGACCAGGAGACTTCTGTGAATGTCATTGAAGGGGATAGTGACACCGAAAAGGTGGAGACTTCAAATGAATTATGTTGTCTTAGCACAGAACTCTCCCCGGCTCTTCAATTTCACAGTATCCAAGAGAACAACAGTCATGACATGGAAGGACCAACTCTTAAAATCATGGAAATGAGCATTGAGGACTGACCTTTGGATGTTTGATCTTCATTAATAAATATCCCAAGTGGCCAATAATTCAATATTCCTTTTCCTCTGTTTTATTCTTGAATAAAACATGTTCTTGAAGAACTCATGTTCTTGCTCCCTATCTCTCTCTCTCTCTCAAATAAATAAATACAAATCTTAAAAAAAAAAAAGAACATAAAAATAACTGAACATAATGTGGGCAGATTATTTCTCTGAGAGATAGGGAAGGACTTTCTAAGCATAAAAGCAATGGGAAAAAGCACAAACTTATCCATTGCGTGCCTGGGTGGCTCCGTGGGTTAAATGTCTGCTTTCGGTTCAGGTTATGATCTCAGGGTTCTGGGATCAAGTCTTGTGTTAGGCTCCCTGTTCATCGGTGAGGCTGCTTCTCCCTCTGCTCACCACTCCCCCTGCTTGTGTGCTCTCTCTTTCTCTCTGTCAAATAAATTTAGAAATCTTTAAAAAAAAAAGAAAAAAATACCCACTGATTTAATCCTATATATATTACACATATATATAAACCATCTATATAAACCATCAGTGTCAGTGTCAAGCAACAAACCATTTTTAAAAAGGTGCCACAAGTAAGAGACTGGGTTAATGTCCTTGATGTATAAAATATATTCAAATGGAAAAATAATACGAATTAAAGAAGAGATACAATTGATAAAGTGTGTGAGGATACTCTTGGTAGCTTTTGTACTAAGCAGAAAAACTATGGTCTAGGCAAGAATGTCCTGGAACCACAATATCAAACCTAAAACAAGAAAGAATTCATTTCATGAGCAAAACAAAAGAAAAACACTCATTACAAAGTGTTTTTTTGGAGTGAAATTATATTTATTATTTTTACTTAAGGAATTCTCGGGTGAAAAAATACAAATAAAATCTGAGTAATAAGAAGGAAGAATTTGAGGTAATAGATTCTAAAAAATAAAGCATGATTTAGATGCATTTCTAAATTATTACATAATTCTTGCATCAGTACACCTGATGTAGGTAAAGCCCAAATTATTTTGTAGGGCAATCTCTGGTTACTGGTTCAAGGTGCAGCCAGAAACCCAGAGAATCCAAGTGCCAAGAAGGCCAGAGGGGTGCTGCTGAGAGCGCTGTGCTGGCAACCCACTCTGTTCACTTGATATTGCTGAGTTACCCTGGGCTGGTGATTTAATATCTGCATATTCATGTTTATTCATTTGAAAAATAGACAACTATGGTTGTTGAGAGAATCAAATTATATAACCCATGCAGAATACTTAGCATGGTTCTTGATAGTTAGAAATTACTCAATAAATGGTTTACCATTGTCGTTCTAGCCACACCGGACACAATTCATCGGGCGATGTAATGTGGTCCTTTCTGAATAGTTACGGAAAAGAGACAAAGTGAAACTAGCTGTGATGCTTTGGGACCCAGTTCACACTATCAAATGAAGCCCTACCTTGGCTGAGTCATGTCTGTAAGCCATCTTTAGTTTCCTTCCCTTTAAAATAGGGTTATTACCTGCTTTTCCTCTCTCCAAGAGCACGCTAAAGTGCTTTGGAAAGAGAGTGGAATTTACCACTACTAACAAGTCACTGCCATTTCAATGGCCAGGGTCCCTCTTCTTCTTGTTTTACTGATCCCACCCTGTGAAGGGAACTCACGCAGTGATCTCAGAAAAGTTTGGCCTGGTGTCTCCATAGTGTGTAGTCTAGTGCAAGGTACCGTACCAGACTGAGGAAGATAGGCTATGAGACAAGAACCCTGCCTTCAGGCAGAAAGATTGGTTTGCTAGCAATGTTGATAGAGAAGAAAGACTAGAGTTGGGGAGACCAATCTGGAGTATTTTGCAATAACACAGGGAGGAAATAACGAGGCTTTGCATTGGGATGGTGGCAGAGGGAAGTGGTTGAGCCCCTTGGGTCAGTCTGAGCATGGGGGTCTGGCTGGTGAGAGTTTAGCGTCCATGGCTGTCCATGGCCATCTTTGCTGCTGAGGCTTAGCGTGTTCTCATCCAGTCACTTCCTGTCACCTCCAAATCCTGGGACACAGATGCTGTTGAAGTGATGATGATAGTAATGATACTAATTAATATTTATGGAGTGCCAACCATGTGCCAAGCAGTAGTACTAGTTTACTCACGTTGGCTCCTCAGAGACATCTGATAAAATCGGTGTTATTACCTCTATTTTTCAGACAAGCGGAGGCAGAGAAATGTTAAATAATTTACTTAAGAATACACTGTAGTAAGTAGTGCTTCCTAGAGTTAAACCTTAGGCAGTCTGACTCCAGAGTCCAAACGCTCACCCACTGTTACATAATGATAATAACCATGATGGTATTAGAACAAATACTGTGGGTTTTCCCTGTTATACCCTGTGCTGAAGGCCATACTTGAACTCTCCACTTGATTGATCAGATATTGACAGCTCGATCCCACGAATTCTTTTCAGCAAGGCATCCACTCTTGTATTAAAGAACGAAACCAGGCCAGTGCCGCTGACTGCAGCTACAGTTCCTTTGAGTGTATGGTCCACATCCAGGCCATGGAGCATTCAGGGATGGAAATGGGTCTTGCAGAAAAGCACATTTCTATTCTCTAAAGTTCCGCCTGCTGCCAGAAGCAGTTCAGGTCTCATTCATTGACTCCATCCCGAAGGAAGCTTGCCAGTACCTTGACCCGTATTGTGACGTTCCTAAATCAAGGGAATACCCTTACGTCAGGGCAGAGAGGCTTCCAGGCCACCAGTTTGCTAAGATGAGGCCCTGGAGTATATCACGTAACTTACCGTTATTAGTAGTAATTCCCTCTCAAAAGCATTGTTTCTCTTCATTTTCCCTTTTCATTTTTTTCCCCCTGAATTTTGGCTAACCCTCTCTCTTGGGCAGGTTAATGAATTTCTTTGAGCCTTATTATCCTCATGTATAAAATGAGGATAATAGTTGTGGGGATTAAATGAGATAGTCCATGCATTATGATACTTACCACAGCATTTGACCCACATAGTAAGTACCCCGTAAATGTGAGCCGTGACATCATCTTCATTTTCGACAGCCCCGCCCCATGGGGAAAGATGTGTCATATACTCTGGCATGAGTGAGAAATACTAGTAAGTATAAAGATTTTCCCAAAGAGCTGCCTTATATTAAAAACAGAGAAAGATGGGGTTCTGGTTTCCCATCACACACTTCAAGGTTACGAATAATTCAGGAATACAGGCTGGTAGGAAACTAATTAGCCTTCTGAAACATAACCTAAAATGCTACAGAAAAAATGCTGCATGTATCCATGCCAAAGGCTCAAGGGGGAGCTCTCATTATTGAGATATTAAGTCGTTTCAACTTTGCCCATCCCCAAGGATGTCACTTTTGTTTTAGAGAAGAAAGGAGGTTGACTCTTTTGTGGCTGGGGACTTGGAGGATGATGAAGGGACAGGGAGAGTTTTCTAGGAGACCTTCCACCACATAGTCTAAGAATGCTGATAGAAAGGAAACTGCCAGGGCCAGAGAGTACCATCAGAAGGACTGGAAGTTGCTGGTGGTTTAGGAGCAGAATCCCAGAGCCCTCGGTGCACTGATGATGAGAACGCTGATGAGGAAGGCAGTTGGAGGTAGTAGTTAGAGCCTTTGGACACTGGCTCCCAAAGTGTGTGAAGGGGAAGTCTTTGCTGGAACAAGATAGGAAGAGCGAGAGGAAGCCACAATGCCTGTCACTGCTTCACCTTTGGAATCCTGGTGCCCCGGGGGAGAGGGGGGGTTCCCTTGACTGTGGGGACTGAGAAGTTCAGCGGTGGGTGGTAGCTGAGCCTGCCTAGCGCCTTTAGACCCTCACATCTGCCCTGAGGTCATGCAGCCAGAGTCAGGGACAAATGCAGCTATTACCTCAACTTTTTCATGGCCTCTTCCGTAATCTACTGATTCTGATCCATTTTGCTCTCTTGATTCTGAGTGCTTTCCATTCTCCGCTTTTAGCTACATTATTTTTTTTTAAAGATTTTATTTATTTATTTGACGGAGATCACAAGTAGGCAGAGAGGCAGGCAGAGAGAGAGGAGGAAGCAGGCTCCCCGCCGAGCAGAGAGCCCGATGCAGGGCTCGATCCCAGGACCCTGGGATCATGACCTGAGCTGAAGGCAGAGGCTTTAACCCACTGAGCCACCCAAGCGCCCCATAGCTACATTATTCTGGTCAGTTTAATGACTTTTCTTTACTCTTGGACCCAGAGCTTTGCTTTTGGCTATGGATTGGCACCTCCTCAGTTCACGTAGGGCTTTGTTCACCCCGGTTCCCAGGGGACCTGGTGACTTTGGGTGAGTTACTGGTTGATACACTCCAGGGCTTGTTCTGGCCCTGCAGGAAGGACCAGGACCGGTGAAAACTATTCTTGTGTTTCAGACAGAAAACAGAGAAGGGGAGGAAGGGCATCAAGAAGTTCATGCCAGAGCACTGCTTTTCTTTAATCATTTGCTGCAAACGGATCCCCCCTCCCCCCGCCCATGTAACACTTGCTCCAATTCTTTTCACATCTATATGGTTGGTCATCTGTGTATTTGAATTACTTTAGTAGCAAAAAAAATTCAAATGAACAAATCCAATAAAGTAAAGACTTCCTAAACTGGGCTGAGAAGTATTTTGAAAAATGAATACAAATGATTTCACTATATATATATATATTTTTTTGTTAATACATAATACGCTCAGCCTGGAATAATTTTTAGCTTCCCAGGGAACAGAGAGTTTGATTAAAGAAAAATATATGCGTTTATGAATCCAAAAGGAACACAAGTTAAATGTGGTAAATGCAGACATTCTTAACGAAAGAGGAACAAAGAAAACAGAAGTCAAATGAGAAAATAGCCCCAGATATTAACATATGAAGAAATAAAAAAGAGGCTTTTTTCGCTTCCAACTTTTCTTGAAAAGTTTTTTTGGAGTTAAGAGCAAATGAAAAATCCTGAGCTCATTTATGTGACTTGATTACCTTTTCAAATGTAAAACAAAGAAAATCCTTGAGAGTAGAGAAGATACTGGGAAATGGGAAATGTTTCCATGCAGCATTTTCTATTTTCAAGAGAAAATCTCGGGCTCGGGAAGAAGTATGTAAGCGTGGATCAATGGCTCTGATATTTACCTTTCCTTGTGGAAAAGATTACAGCAATCTCCAATATCCGATTCGTTGTCTAGATAACATTCTGGTTGCCAGTGCTGAGATAGCAGCATGTAACCCTATGCAGGAGTGACTTTCTAAAGGAAGCAAAGGCCAAAAAACCCCAACACAACAACAACAAAAAAACCCACACCAAAACCCCCCTCTTGTACTCTAAAAAATATCCCCGGCCTTGTCCTCATGAAAACAACATGAAGATTATTGCACAGGAGCAAAAGTGCCCCTTGACTGCACTCGAATATAAGAAATGTAGAAATTGAGCTAAAAGATTAGATTGCCTAATAAAACAATTGATAAACACAATCCAGTTGGGATATATACAAAGAATGGACTATGAACAAGCCTAGAAGATTGTTTAAATAATGTCAAAAGCTACCAATATAAAAGATTCCAATTTACTCCTGTCTCCAGATGCTGGAAAAGCTTTTGACAGTTAATTGGAAGCTTTTATTTTTGACACTGAAAAGCATGGACTTGCCACAAGAATTCATTTCATGGGCAGAAACATTATCTGATCATCCAAAGGCCAAAATTAAGGCTAATGTGTATAATTGGAGACCTTTTCTTTCTTTCTTTCTTTCTTTTTTTTCTTCTGTTTTTGACAAGGAAGCAACCATAGGCCATCCACATTTTCTTCTATTATTTGGTTCATCAATAGAATCTCTGGCAGGCAAGATGAAGGAATAAAAATGGGGTACTTAAGGCCCACAATTTTATTGTGAGTAGATAATGTGGCTCAATTCTGGGTTGCATGTAGACTCGTGAAATCCACTTCTGGGGAGTTAAGTGGGAGGCCGAATCCCCTCTCCTAGTGGAGGGGCCTATTTGGTTTAGCTCAAGAGGTATTTTCCTCTTAGGAACAAGGTCTTTATTGCTAAATAAAGATGTGTGTTACAGATGGTTCCTTCTTTGTCCTTGGAAGCAGTAATCTCTTCCAATGTTAGCCTATTTCTCCAGTTTCTTGCCCAGTTTTTTTTTTTTCCTGGAATAATTTCTATGCAGCAGAAGAGCAGAACTTCCAGTAATTGCCATATATTTTTCTAATTTTCTTTTTCTTTCCTAATCAAATATATAAAGAACTTAGATTATCTGATGAAGAAATAGGTACATGACAACTACGCATGTTTGTATAGAAACAAAAGATACAGATGTTTGACAAATCGCAAAGGAAGTACGGTAGAGAATTGCTGTAAAGCTAGTTGCATCTAACTGTAAAAAATAGTGGGAGGTATGGGGTATTGTGCATATTATTCTCGCTTTTTAAACAGGTTTGTTGAGCTATAATTCATATTAATACAACTTGCTTATTTAAAGTGGACACTCCAAAAAAATAAAGTGTACAACCCAATGGTTATGGTATTACAACATTATGAAACTGTCAGTATAACCACTTGTAGAATATTTCATCATCTCTAAGAGAAATCCCATGTGCAATAATAGTCACTCCGTACTTCTTTCCAACTGTGAAAGCCCTAGGCAAAAACTAATCCACTTCGTGTTTCTATATATTTACTCCTTCTGGACATTTCATATACATGGAATCATACAATATATGGCTTTCTGTGTCTGCCTTCTATTATTTAGCATAATGTTTTCAAGATTCTTGTCTGTCATAACATAAATCATAACTTCATTTTTATGGATAAATAACTTTTAATTGTATGAATATACCACAATTCAGCCATTCATCAGTTGAGAGACATTTGAGTTTCCACCTTTTGACTATTATGAATAATGCTACTGTGAACATTTATGTATAAGTTCTTATGTGAACGTGTTTCCATTTCTCTAGGATTTATACCCAAGAGTACAATTCTTAGGTCATTTGGAAACTCTGTTTAACCAGACTATTTTTCAAAAAGGCTGTACAATGTTAAATTTCTACCAGCAGAGTATGAGGGTTATACTTTTTTCAGATCCTCATCAATGCTTGTATTTATTCCTGTGATTATAACTGTCCTAGTGGGTGTGACATGGTATTTCATTGTGGTTTTGGTTTGCATTAATATCAAGGCTAATGAAGTTAAGCATCTTTTTAGTGGCTTATTGGTCATTTATATATCTGCTTGAGAAATGTCTGTTCTTTGCCCATTCTTAAGTTTGATTGTCTCCTTACCACTGAGTTTTAAGAGTCCTTTATATATTCTAGATACAAGTCTCTTATCATATATATGATTTACATATAAAATTCCCCATTCTATGGGTTATGGATTGTCTTTCCATTTTCTTCACAATATTCCTTAACCCACAGAAGTTTTTAATTTTCATGAAGTCCAATTTACCAGTGTTGTTTGTACATTAGGATGTATCTCAGAAACCAGTGCCAAATCCAAAGGCATGAGGAGATAAGCACCTATGTTTCTTTTAAGAGTCTGTAGTTTAACTCATACTTAGGCCTTGATTCATTTTGAGTTAATTTTTGTAAATGGTGTGAGATTGGGATCCAGCCTCATTCTTTTGCATGTGGCTATCCAGTCATCCCAGTGCCATTTGTTGAAAAGACTATTATTTTCCTGTTGTATGGTCCTGGTACTCCTGTCAAAAATCAGTTGACCATAGGTATATGAGTTTATCTGCGGGATCTTGATTCTATTCCATTGATCTGTGTGCCCATTTTTATGTCAGTACCACACTGTCTTGAAACCTGTAGTTTTGTAGTGCATTTTGAAATCAGGAATATGAGTCTTCCTACTTTTGTTGGTTCATCGACATCCAACTGATGTTGATTCATCCAGGTGAATCTTAGGATCAGCTTATCAATTTCTGCAAAAAAGTAAGCTGAGCTTTTGATACTGTCTAATTCTATAGATCAAAGATATAAGGAATGTGCCATCTCAACAATATTAGGTCTTCTGATCCATGAAACTGGGATGTCTTTACTTTACATAGACCTTTAATCTCTTCTAACAACATTTTGTAGTTTTGCAGAACATAATTTTAGCCCTTGATTTATTAAATTATTCCTAAGATTGATTGGTTGATTTGAGGAGGGAAGGGCAGAAGGAGAGGAAGGGAGAGAATCTGACTCTGCCCTGAGCTCAGAAACCGATGTGGGGCTTGATTTCATGTTCCTAGGATCATGACCTGAATTGAAACCAAGAGTCAGATGCTAACAAATCCAGCCACCCTATCCCTCCTCCCACCCTCCCAGCAACCAACTGAGCTCCCCAGGCACCCCAGTATTTTATTATTTTTAATCCTATTGTAAGTGGAATTGTTTTCTCAAGTTCATTTTCAAATTCTTTATTGTAAGTGTATAGAAATAGGACTGATTTTCCCATATTGATTTTTTTGGGGGTAACCTTGCTAATTTATTAATTAGTTCTGGAAGATTTTTACTGACTTAGAGACTTAGGATTTTCCTACGTACAAGATTGTTGTCTACAAACAGTCATAGCTTTGCTAGTTCTTTCTAGTCTGGATATTCTTGCCTGATTGCCCTAGTCAGGACATCCAGTACAATGCTGAATGAAAGTGGTGAGCTCAGACATCCTTGTCTTTTTCTTGATCTTAGGGAAAAAGCATTTGTCATTCATTATTGTTTTTTAATTTAATTTAATTTAATTTTCATTATTAAGTATGATTGTGAGGTTTTTTTGGTAGATGCTCTTCTATCAATAGAAGGAAGATCCCTTCCGTTTGTACTTTGTTGCATGTTTTTATTATGAAAAGATTTTATATTTTGCCATATACTTTTTTTGTGTCTATTGAGATGATTTTGTGGGTCTGTGCTTTATTCTCTTGATATGTTATGTTACACTGATTTTTGAATGTTAATGCTAACTCCTATTCCTGAGCTTAATGTCACTTGGTCATGATTTATATTCCTTTATGCATATTGCTAGATTCAGTGAGCATTTTTGCATTTAATTCATAAGAGATACTGGTCTACAGTTTTCTTATCTTGTGGTATCTTTCTCTAACTTTGGACTATGAATCTTTCCATTTAATCTAAGCTATTTAATTTTTTGGTACATAGTTGCTTATAATATTCTTACATAAATCTTTTTTAAAGATTTATTTATTTGAGAAAGAAAGAGCACATGAGTGAGCCTGCATGAGCAGGGAGAGGAGCAGAGGAAGAGGGAGAGAATCCTCAGACAGACTCCCTGCTGAACTTGAAGCCCAGCGTGGGGCTTGATCCCAGGACCCTGAGATCACCAGCTGAGCTGAAACCCAGAGTAAGATGCTTAACAGACTGGGCTACCTAGGTGCCCTGTTACATAAACCTTTTTATTTCTGTAACATCAGTGGACGTTTCTTCTTTCATTCTTAATTTTAGTAGTTTGAGTTTTTGTTTTCTTTTAATCAGTTTAACTATAGGTTTGTCAGTTGTTGATCTTTTTAATCTTTTCAAAGTATACACTTCTAGTTTGACTGATTTCTCTGTTTTACTGTTCTTCACTTCATTAGCTTATATCCTATTTTTTAAAAATAATTTCTTTCTGGTTGCTTTATGTTTAGTTTGCCCTTTTTCTAGCATCTGAAATTGAAAGGTTTTATCTTTGAGTGGTGCATTTGGTGACTTCTTTTTATATTTTGACATTGACTTTTTAAATTACCTAAGTAATAACATTTTCCTTGAAGGAAAACAAAATATTATAGACATACCATCTTTCTCTATGCCCCCAATCTTTTTCATGTCCACCTGCTTCTTCTAACCCCATTACACCAAAATGTTTGCATCCATTTACATATGTGTTATTGTATGTACATGTGTTTGGAAGTGTATTTGTTTATATTAATATTATTATTTGGTAAATGTTTTGGGGCAATTTGGTTCTACTTCTCAATACTGTAACTATGATCCATATTATATCTGATCAAAGAAGTTTACTTTTGCTATTGCATATGTTTTATAGGTAAATTGGCTGTTTGCTTATCTGTAAATTACCTATTTTTTCCTTTAAACTATAAGTCTGTTGGTTTATTTTATTTCATAGATATTATTTATATGATTACTAGTCTTTTTTCTGTTATACAAGATGCAAATATTTCTTCTGGTGAATTACTTATTTTTAATTTGTTTGTGGTGTTCTCACTCTTCAGAAGATTTTAGTTTGGATGTTGCCAGATTTGTTAGCTTTTTCCTTCATGAGTTTTTCCTTTGTGTTTGCCTTTTAAAGGCCTATCATGTCCTAAAGGATTAAGTATTCTTCAATATTTACTTTATATATTTTGCAATTTTCTTTATTTATGTAATTTACTTGAAACTGGCTTTTGTGAATTCTGTGAAATAGCTTTACTCTTATATAAATAGCCAATTACTTTCATAATTATATTGAATATTTATCTTTCTCTTACCAATTTGAAGTGTTAAATCTTACAGTACTAAAAGGGTTTGAATATATTTTAAATACGTATTCTCATATATCCATGGGTTGGGTTTTGGATTCTTTACTTAGTTATTTTTAATTAATAACCAAAATGGCAATATTCAAATTACAATAGTTATATACTATGTCTTGATAATTTGCAAGGAAAACATCATCCTTTTGATTTTTTTTTTCTTCTTAAACTTTTTTCAATTTTTAAATTTTTTTATTAACATATAATGTATTACTTGCTTCAGGGGTACAGGTCTATGAATCATCAGTCTTACACAATTCACAGCACTCACCATAGCATGTGCCCTCTGCAATGTCCATAAGCCAGCCACCCTATCACTCCCCACCCCCACCCCCAGCAACTCTCAGTTTGTTTCGTGAGATTATGAGTCTCTTATGGTTTGTCTTCGCGCTCCCCGGTCCCATCTTGTTCCGATTTTTCCTTCCCTCCCCCCCACAATCATGTGCCCCACTTCTCCAATTCCTCATATCAGAGGGATCATATGATAATTGTCTTTCTCTATTTGACTTATTTCGCTTAACATGATACCCTCTACTTCCATCCACGTTGTTGCAAATGGCAAGATTGAGGAGTTTTTTGGATGGCTGCATGTTATTCCATCGTATGTATATGCCACATCTTCTTTATCCATTCATCTGTTCATGGACATTTAGGTTCTTTCCATAGTTGGCTCTTGTTGACATTGCTGCTTTAAACATTCGGGTACACATGACCCTTCAGATCACGACATTTGTATCTTTGGGGTAAACATCAAGTAGTACAATTGCTTGGTCGTAGGTTAGCACTATTTTCAACTTTTTGAGGAACCTCCATACTGTTTACCATAGTGACTGGACCAACTTGCACTCCCATCAGCAGTGTAGGAGGGTTCCTCTTTCTCTGCATCCTCAGCAACATCTGTCGTTTCCTGACTGGTTAATTTTAGTCATTCTGACTGGTGTGAGATGGTATCTCACTGTGGTTTTGATTTCTATTTCCTTGATGCCGAGTGATATTGAGCGCTTTTTCATGCGTCTGTTGGCCATCTGGATGTCTTTTTTGCAAAAAATATCTGTTCATGTCTTCTGGCCATTTCTTGATTGGATTATTTGTTCTTTGGATGTTGACTTTGATAAGTTCTTTATAAATTTTGGAGACTAGCCCTTTACCTGATATGCCATTTGCAAATATCTTCTCCCATTCTCTTGGTTGTCTTTTGGTTTTGTTGACTATTTCCTTTGCTGTGCAAAAGCTTTTGATCTTGAAATCCCAATAGTTCATTTTTGCCCTTGCTTCCCTTACCTTTTGTGATGTTTCTAGGAAGAAGTTGCTGCTACTGAGGTCGAAGAGGTTGCTGTTTATGTTCTTCTCAAGGATTTTGATGGATTCCTGTCTCACATTGTGGTCTTTCATCCATTTTGAGTCTGTTTCTGTGTGGGGTATAAGGAAGTGGTCTAGTTTCATTCTTCTGCATGTGGCTGTCCAATTTTCCCACCATTTGTTGAAGAGACTGTCTTTTTTCCATTGGACGTTCTTTACTGCTTTGTCGAAGGTTAGTTGACCATAGAGTTAAGGGTTTATTTCTGGGCTCTTTATTCTGTTCCATTGATGCTTGTGTCTGTTTTGTGCCAGTACCATACTGTCTTGATGATTACAGCTTTGTAATAGAGCTTAAAGTCTAGAATGGTGATGCCACTAACTTTGGCTTTCTTTTTCAAATTTCCTCTGGCTATTTGGTGTCTTTTCTGGTTCCATATACATTTTAGGATTATTTATTCTATTTCTTTGAAAAACATTGATGGTATTTTGATAGGGATTGCATTAAATGTGTAGATTGCTTTAGGTAGCATAGACATATTCACAATATTTGTTTTTCCAATCCATGAGCATGGAACTTTTTCCATTTCTTTGTGTCTTCCTCAGTTTCTTTCATGAGTACTTTATAGTTTTCTGAGTATAGATTCTTTGCCTCTTTGGTTAGGTTTATTTCATAGGTATCTTATGGTTTTGGGTGCAATTGTAAATGGGATCGACCCCTTAATTTCTCTTTCTTCTGTCTTGCTGTTGGTGTATAGAAGTGCAACTGATTTCTGTGCATTGATTTTATATCCTGCCACATTCCTGAATTCCTGAATTCTAGCGTTTTGGAGTGGAGTCTTTTGGGTTTTCCACATAAAGTATCATATCATCTGCAAAGAGTGAGAGTTTGACTTCTTCTTTGCTGATTTGGATGCATTTAATTTCTTTTTGTTGTCTGATTGCTGAGGTTAGGACTTCTAGTACTATGTTGAATAGCAGTGGTGAAAGTGGACATCCCTGCCATTTTCCTGACCTTAGGAGAAAAGCTCTCAGTTTTTCTCCATTGAGAATGATATTCGCTGTGGGTTTTTCATAGGTGACTTTTGAGGATATTGAGGTATGCACCCTCTATGCCTACACTTTGAAGAGTTTTGATCAGGAAAGGACGCTGTACTTTGTCAAATACTTTTTCAGCATCTACTGAGAGTATCATATGGTTCATGTTCTTTCTTTTATTAATGCATTATATCACATTGATTGATTTGCGGATGTTGAACCAACCCTGCAGGCCAGGAATAAATCCCACTTGGTTGTGGTAAATAATCCTTTTAATGTACTGTTGGATCCTCTTGGCTAGTATTTTGGTGAGAATTTTTGCATCTGTTTCCATCAAGGATATTGGTCTGTAATTCTTCTTTTTGATGGGGTCTTCGTCTGGTTTTGGGATCAAGGTAACACTGGCCTAATGAAATGAGTTTGGAAGTTTTCCTTCCATTTCTATTTGTTGGAACAGTTTCAGGAGAATAGAAATTAATTCTTCTTTAAATGTTTGGTAGAATTCCCTGGGATGCTGTCTGGCCCTGGACTCTTACTTGTTGAGAGATTTTTGATGACTGCTTCAATCTTTCTGGTTATGGGTCTGTTCAGGTTTTCTATGTATTCCTGGTTCAGTTTTGGTAGCTTATACATCTCTAGAAATGGATCTGTTTCTTCCAGTTTGTCAAATTTGCTTTATATGGTTGCTCATAATATGTTCTTATAACTGTTTGTATTTCTTTGGTGTTGGTTGTGATTTCTCCTCTTTCATTCATGACTTTCTCTTTTCTTTTTGATAAATCTGGCCAGGATTTATCAATCTTATTAATTCTTTTAAAGAATCAGCTCCTAGTTTCATTGATTTGTTCTACTGTTCTTTTAGTTTCTATTTCATTGATTTCTGCTCTGATCTTTATTACTTCTCTTCTCCTGCTGGGTTTAGGCTTTCTTTGACATTCTTTCTCCAGCTCCTTTAGGTGTAGGGTTAAGTTGTGTATTTGAGACCTTTCTTGTTTCTTGAGAAAGGCATGGATTGCTATATACTTTCCTCTCAGGACTGTTTTTGCTGTGTCCCAAAGATTTTGAGCAGTTGTGTTTTCATTTTCATTTGTTTCCGTGAATTCTTTTTAATTCCTCTTTAAATTCGTGATTGACCCATTCATTCTTTAGTAGGATGCTCCTTACACTCCATACACTTGAGTTCTTTCCAACTTTCCTCTTATGATTGAGTTCTAGTTTCAAAGTACTATGGTCTGAAAATATGCAGGGAATGATCCCATTCTTTTGGTACCGGTTGAGACCTGATTTGTGACCCAGGATGTGATCTATTCTAGAGAATATTCCATGTGCACTAGAGAAGAATGTGTATTCTGTTGCTTTGGGATGGAATGTTCTGAATATATCTGTAATGTCCATCTGGTCCAGTGTGTCATTTAAGGCCTTTATTTCCTTATTGATCTTTTGCTTGATCTGTCCATTTCAGTGAGGGGGGTGTTAAAATCCCTTGCTATTATTGTATTATTGTTGATGTGTTTCTTTTATTTTGTAATTATTTAGTTTATATAATTGACTGCTCCCATGTTAGGGGTGTAGATATTTAAAATTGTTAGACCTTCTTGTTGGACAGACCCTTTGAGTATGATAGAGTGTCTTTCCTCATCTCTTATTATAGTCTTTGACTTAAAATCTAATTTATCTGGTACAAGGATTGCCACCCAAGCTTACTTTTGATGTCCATTAGCATGGTAAATTGTTTTCCACCCCCTCACTTTAAATCTGGAGGTGTCTTTGTGTCTGAAATGAGTTTATTGCAGACAGCATATGGATGGTTCTTATTTTTTTATCCATTCTGATACCCTGTATCTTTTGATTGGGGGCATTTAGCACATTTACATTCAGGGTAACATTGAAAGATATGAATTTAGTGCCATTGTATTGCCTGTAAGGTAACTGTTACTGTATATTGTCTCTGTTCCTTTCTGGTCTGTTACTTTTAGGCTCTCTCTTTGCTTAGAGGACCCCTTTCAATATTTCCTACAGGGCTGCTTTGGTGTTTGCAAATTTTTTAGTTTTTTTTTTTTTTTGTCCTGGAAACTTTTTATATCTCCTTCTATTTTCAATGACATCCTAGCTGGATATCATATTCTTGGCTGTATATTTTTCTCACTTAGTGCTCTGAATATATCATGGCAGTCCTTTCTGGCCTGCCAGTTCTCTATGGAGAGGTCTCCTGCCAATCTAATATTTCTACCATTGTATGTTACAATGATGTTGAGACCTCTTGTCTCAAGCTACTGTCAAGATTTTCTCTTTGTCACTGAGAATTGTAAGTTTTACTATTAGATGATGGGGTGTTGGCCTATTTTTATTGATTTTGAGGGGAGTGCTCTGTGCCTCCTGGGTTTTGATACTTGTTCCCTTCACCAAATTAGGGAAATTCTCTGCTATCATTTAATCCAGTATACCTTCTGCCGTCTATCTCTTTCTTCTTCTGGGATCCCAATTATTCTAATATTGTTTTGTCTTATGGTATCATTTATGTCTCGAATTCTTCCCTCATGGTCCAGTAGTTGTCTCTTTTGCTCAACTTCTATATTCTCCATCATTTGTTCTTCTATATCACTAATATAATTCTCTCTTCTGCCTCATTTATCTTAGCAGTAAGAACCTCCTTTTTGATTGCACCTCCTTAATAGCTATTTTTATTTCAACTTGGTTAAATTTTATTTCTTTTATTTCTCCAGAAAGTGATTTTATTGCTCTAGGAAGGGATTCTCTGTATCTTCCATGCTTTTTTTCGAGCCCAGCTATTGCCTTCATAATCGTCATTCTGAACTCTAGTTCTGACATCTATACTAATGTTTGTATTGGTTAGATCCCTAGCCATCAGTACTGCCTCTTGTTCTTTTTTTGTGGTGAGTTTTTCCTCGTCATTTTACCCAGATAGCAATAGATAAATGAGAGAACAAAATACTAAAAGGGTACTAACAACCCCAGAAAAATATATACTACCCAAATCCAAAGAGACTCGAAACTGGGGGGAGAAGAAAGGAGGGGAAAAATACATACATATATATATCTATATATATCTATATAGATATATAGATATATATTTTTAAATGAAATTTGAAAAAGATTTTTTAAAGCTATTAATAAGATAAAATTGTTTAAAAACATTAAAATAGGAAAGAGTAAAAATTTTAAAAATAGAATAAGAAAAAATAAAACTTAAAAATTCAACTTTGAAAGACTAAAGAATCATGAAAAAAAAAAGCCATGAATTCTATGTGCTCTATTCCTATGGCTCTTACGTTTTACAGTTCTCATTGATTGGTAAACTTAGTTTTGGTTGGATTTTCTTTTTTATCTTATGGGGGTGGGACCTGTTGGAGTGATTGTCAAGTGTCTTTGCCTGAGGCAGAATTGCACTGCCCTTGCCAAGGGCCTGTGGAGCAGTCTGCTTGGTTTTGCTTTCAGAAGCTTTTGTTCCCTGAAGGCTTTCCCTACAGCTTTGGAGGAGGGAAATGAAGATGGCAGCCTCCCTATCTCCAGCCTGTAGGAGCCGAGAGCTCAGGGGCCCCCTCTTCAATGGGCCCTCAGAGATAAGCAGTCAATCCCTCCTATCTCCCTGGTCTTCAGCCGTACTCCGAGCTCACCCGGCCTGTGACCAAGTATTTCTGTCTCTGGTGCACGGCTCTGTTTGAAGTTTCCAAACCCAGCATATTCCTGCAGCGCACTTCCACGCCGCTCCTCCCGGAGGAGAAAGGAGGGTGTCTCTCTGAATCTGCCACTTGTGGTGTCCATGCTTGAAGAGTGGTGGCCCAACTGTGCCACGGATCACAGTTTAAGGTAACCAGAACCGACTCCTCAGCTCCGTCTCTGCAGCCGGCTTCTCTGCTCTGATATCCTGGATGCTCTGCCACACTCAGGCAGCCCTGGTCTTTCTGTGATCCCGGAGTCCTGAGACCTGTCCCCGCAAGGGCTCCATCCCTGCTTAGCCTGTGGAGTGATGTCCCTCAGTGGAGCAGACTTCTAAAAGTTTCGATTTTGTGCTCTGCTGCTCCACCATTTGCCAGGAGCTGGCCCCTCCCCCCAGGTCAATCTTCCCATTTTTTGCCTCAGATTCACTTCTCCACACGTCCCACCTTCTAGAAAGTGGTCACTCTTCTGTTCTTAGAATTGCTGCTCTTCTTCTCTTCTATCTCCTGTTGGGTTTGTAGGTGTTCAGAATGGTTTGATAACTATCTAGCTGAATTCCTGGGACCAGATGAAATTATGTGTCCTACTCCTCCACCATCTTGCTCCTCCCCTCTCTTTTTAAATTTTTTGACTATTCTTACAAATTTTATTTTCCATATGAATTTTAGAATAGACATGTGAAATTATACCTGAAAAATCTTATTGCGATATGATTATAATTTGCATGAATTTAAGGATTAATTTGTACAGATTTGACAACTGTACACTGTTGAGTCTTCCTACCCAGGAATGTGACATATTTCAATATTCAAGTTTTATTTTATTTTTATTTATTTAAAAGATTTTATTTATTTGACAGAGAGAGGGAGACAGAGAGAGAATACAAGCAGGGGGAGTGGGAGAGGGAGAAGAAGGCTTCCTGCTCAGCAGGGAGCCCGATGCAGGGCTTGATCCTAGAACTCTGGGATCATGACCTGAGCCGAAGGCAGAGGCTTAACCAACTGAGCTACCCAGGCACTCCTCAAGTTTTTTTTATATCATTTAATAACATCTTACCTTTTTCATGATAATGTAAATATTTCTAATTTTTTATTCCTAAATGTTTTATGATTTTTATTTTTATATGAATGGGTTTCTTTTCTACTACTACTTTTTAAATTTAATCAGTGTGTACCTACTTGGTTTTTGGGTACTGATTTTGATACTGTCTCTTCACTTAATTATCTAATTTTTAAAATATATCAGCAGCTTAACTGATATTTATAAAGACAGTCATCATCTCTCAGCAGTGAGTTTTGTATCTTGTCTACTAAATTTTCTTTTATACCTTTTTCTCTCCTTACAGTACAGTTTCTAACTGTATCTATAATAGCAGGAAATGTCTTATCCCTGATTTTAAAACAATTGCTTCAGTGATTTACCCTTATATTATATTTGCTATCGATTTTTGATGAGTAGTCTCTGTCCTTTGTCAGATTAAAAATTTACATACACAACATGTGTGGCTATGTTCCCAGACTATTATTTAGTGTGATTCTTTTTTCCTAAAAAGTGGGGTTTTAGTGATTTTTAGTCCCCCCCCATTGCAATTTATTTTTACTTATTTTTTTATTATCTTTTTAAGGTTTTATTTATTTGACAGAGAGGGAGATAGAGCAGCAGAGAAGGTAGAGGCAGGCTCCCCCGAGCAGAGAGCCTGACACAGGGCTCGATCCCGGGACCCTGCGATCGTGACCTGAGCCGAAGGCAGACGCTTAACCCACTGAGCCATCCAGGCGCTCCCCCCTCATTGCAGTTTAAAGAGGTTTTAATACTTTTGCAGAGTAAAATGCTTTCGGGGGGAGAAAAATAACATGTAAAATGTACATTATTCCTCCCAAGCTAGCAGAAGAGGACCAAAGTTTCAGTAGTATAGTCCGTCCTTTTTTTTTTTTTTTTAAGATTTATTTATTTATTTTAGAGAGAGACAGAGGGTGAGCAGGGGGAGGAGCAGAGAGAGAGAAAGAGAATCTTGAAGCAGACTCCCTGCTGAGCGCAGAGCCTGATACCATGACCTGAGCCAAAATGAAAAGTGGAACGCCTAACTGATGAGCCACCCAGGTGCCCCAGAATAGTCAATCTTCAACTATCTGTTTTATAATGAGGTTTCCCAAAGTTTATTTCTGAAGATGTCATTTATTATTCCTCGTAGAAAGTTTTTTTGGTCCATTAAATTTGGAAAACGCATAAGAGAAAGTTAAGTATGACTTTTTTTAATGTAAGATTTCTTGGAATATTTAATATACATGTGTGAATAGGGAAGCTCCAACAGGAGAAGATAGAATCTAGCATATCTTCCAGGAGCCCCTCGTAAGCAATTTGTCAGTGAACTCTGTTGTTCAATGGACTTCTGTCATTTCTGCTCTCATAGTCAGGGTTTTATGTGCCTGGTTGGGCACAGTTTCCTTCAGAAATGTACTGGGTTAGACTAACTTGTATCAATTGTTCTCTTTATAGCGCTTTACACTTAACTTGTCTTAGAAAGCAAACCAATTAAGCCAAAAAATTAATCAACTCTCTTCTGCCCTCTAGAGTATTGGACTAGGTGCCATGAACAGGGGAGGATGGACTGGTGTTCACAGTGTTGAAGAATTAGTGTGGTCTTCAAGGAGTTTCCAGTCTAATAAGATCTGTATTACGTGTCTTCCTTTTGACCCAAGGTCAAAACCACTGATATGAGTCATCTTATCAGCTAAGGACACACACACAGATGGGTTGATGTCATGAGTCCAAAGTCATGCAACGTGGAATATCAGTTGGGAACAGAACAGATTCATCTGACTACACTTATCAGCACCTTATTTAATTGACATGACTTCCTCTCCTACATAGTAGATATAATGATTAACTCTGTTGGAGTGGGAAAAGTGAGTGAGTGGGAGCTAAGCATTTTGGAATATCAAAATAATTTAATTGGATCCCAAATGAATTAAGATGTGTGGGAGTCCAAATTATATCCCAAATACCAAGTTTGCATAAAGCCGATTTAAAAATAATTTAAATTAACGAAATAGAACGATTGTCTCATGCTAATACAAAGAATGCAAAAAATTACAATGAAGGTACTGAAAAAAATTCTATTCACCTCACACCATAATTATTAAACTTGTATTTCAACAAGGAACCTTGAAATTAAAATCGACTTGAAGTATGAAAAAAATGAGTTCTCTATATCTACTTTGAAATATATGTAGTATAAGTATTACTGAAAAGAGAATAAAGTGTTGGTTTTGTTAATTTTGATGAACAGTATGCTTTCGGAATACTTTTTTTTACAAGCAGTAGGTATGTACATATAGAATTCTGTAGGGACCATCTATCTACAAAATTGTGGGTTGGCACCTTCTATTTATTAAACTTAAAGATTTTATTTTTATTTATTTGACAGAGATGACAAGTAGGCAGAGAGGCAGGCAGAGAGAAGAGGAAGCAGGCTCCCTGCTGAGCAGAGAGCCCGATGTAGGGCTCGATCCCAGGACCCTGGGATCATGACCTGAGCTGAAGGCAGAGGCTTTAACCCACTGAGCCACCCAGGCACCCCCTATTTATTAAATTTAAATGCAGAAAGAGATTGTCCAGTTTTCTTTTTATTTTCTCTCTCCCTATTTCTGCTTCTCTCCCAACCTTTAAAGCTCTCTGGTGCCTTCTAGGAGCTCAGTGAGCCATTCTTTTACTTGACTTCCACCCTCTTCTCTTATTTGATCCATGGGTGCTGTCATCCAGTATGACTTTTTACTCCTCCCAAGGGAGCTGGTACTCGGGAGTGTAACATTGAGCATATCGGCGTGGATGCTGTTCTACAGATTCTCCATGGCAAAAACTGACTTTGGGGATGCATAGAACTGAAGCCACCATATGATTGCAATCTTTATCTGGAAGGGAAAGAGAGGAGAACCAGGACAGAGCAAAATGATGTGTTGGTTTCTCTCATGATTCCTAGGTGTCTTACTTGGACAGTTAGATAGGGTTTTCTTTTAGTGCAGGATTTCGAGGCTTAGTTGCTCTAGAATTCTCTAACCAAGAGTTTAATCTACCTCTGGGAAGGTGAAAGTATCCAGGTACCTTTCCAATTCTTGATGCTGCAGTGGACTTACCTGTCCCTTCTTCAGCCATTGAATGCCACCCAGGTATTCAGGATTTGGGCTTCCAAAAGGAAGTCCATTGCAGAGATTGATTGGTGAGAGACAGTTAAAACAATGACCAACTTCTTCCCATTATTTTTGGGGGCAAATGTTAGGGTTAATGAGTGAACCAGCAAATGGATAAGGATGACATTTTGTGACACTTAGCTTCTGAGAGTGCAGGATATTGGATGTACTTGCCTCTGAAAGACTTCAGCTCTTAAGGAGTCAGGCAGAGTACCTTCCTTCTTTGCTCAGTTCCTTTTCTCTTTTCCCTCAGTGGGTCTGAAGAATGATTTGCTTGGCTTAAATGAAAGCAGTATTACTTATATTTGTTTATGTTAACTGCCTGACTTTTATGCCCAATGAACTTACGACACTGTAATAATTATTCATCTCATTAAGTATGAGTTGGATTAGCTTTGTTATAAATTACATGTGATAATGGTGCTGAGTTTTATTTAAATGAAGTTAATGGTGTTTCTCATTAAGTTTTTAAATTTTAAGTTTTAAAATTTTAAGGAAATTTCTGAAGTTGGTAATAAAATTGTTGCATGCTGAATACAATTATGACTAAAGTATGAATTCATTTATTCATCCATTCACTTATTCATGCATTAAATTAACATTTTATTCAATGACTAATACTGTATTAGGAGAATGAAAGCCATGGCTCCACCGTCTAGGATTTCACCATTTAGGATGGCAGACAAGTGAGCAGACAATTGTCTTTAACATGATGTGACAGGTTAGAGATAAGGATATATGAGGGGCCCCTTACCCACACTGAGGGGCAAGACTGGGGAGCAGTCAGGGAGACTTACTGAAGTAGGTTATATTGGTGCCGAGTCTTAGGTAACATGTCACATTTGATGAGGTAGAGACATGGAGAAAGGCGAGATGCAAGCAAGGGAATAATAGCATCAGAAGCATAGAAGCAGGAAAGGGCGTGATATATTTAGAGAACTCCAGATATTATTGTGACTAAACAATATAGCCCAGGTGTGGTAGGGCATGTTTAGTGTGATTGCAGACTAGTGTGTGGTGGAGGGATGGAGGAGATGATGTCAGAGAGAGGCAAAGGTCAGATTGTAGGGGACTTCAGCCATCTCTTCCTTAGAGGAGAAGAACAGTTCATACACATTTATTTCAGTCTCTTGATCAGGTGCTAGTCTGTTAGGTAATGCTTTCCCATTGCAATAAACATTTACTGTGCTCCCACTGTATGTCTAGAATTTAGAATTGCACTCTGCTCTGTGATGAATACTTCTGCTTTCCAGATGAAATTATTACCTGAGCTTGGTTTTTCACCTGTAATACAAAATTTGGGAAACTCTAACTGGAAAAGTATAAAACATCCTTTTCCTAATTACATGTTTTATACTTTTAAGCAAAATCTATTGATGAATCAATTGAAATACATCTGAGGGCTTTATTGAAACTCATCAGTATCTTGTGTTGAGTTCTTGTGGTTCTGCTTTTTAATGAATTGGCCAAAGCATAGATTCTCCAAAATGCAGGAGGAAAGATGCAAGACCTTAAATCACAGTGATATTCAAGTTATGGAGTCCCTGAGATAGATAGTCTTAAGTTAGGGGGAAAAATGACCTTTCCATACTGCCATGTGATAGGAAGGAAGCAGTACCTTGACTGACAAGTTCCATGCACTTTCTTCTGCTACCACAGTTCTTTTCATTTTGCCTTGATGGTCATTATGCCCCTGGACACCAGGGAGGTGATTTGCTGGCCTCGAGGATTAGGGAAATCTCATCCTAGCTGGGAACGTCTCCAGTGTAAATTCTGTAATATTCTTCAGCAATTGTTTTTTGAGAATCTACAATAGATGATTTACGTGTGTTATTTCTAAACTTCATGTCATTGAAGGAATCCAGATTTGCATGTTAAAAACAGTGGGCATGAAAAGCTAAGTCATGGCATGTTGTATGTTGAAACCAATGCTGTTCCTCCTATGTCTTTGCGCTCTCACAAGGAACACTAACTCTGTGCAGGTCAGGCTCATCTTTCTCCACTAAAGGATTTTTCCCCTTTAACTATTTAAAAAATTGATATATAGTTCACATACCATAAAATTCACCCTTTTAAAGTGTTTAATTTGGTGGTTTTTATTATCTTTGTAAGGTTGTGAAGCTAATACTGTTACCTAATTTGAGAACATTTTTATTGTCCCCAAAAAGAAATCTTGGACCCACGAGCAGTTCATTCTATAACCCAACCACCCCCCATCCTCCAGTCCCTGGCTGTCCTTGATTTGCTTTCTGTCTCTATGGGATTTGCCTATTATGGGCATTTATCTAGATTGAGTGACACAATAGGTGGCTTTTTGTGTTTGACTTCTTTTATTTAGCATAATATTTTCAAAGTTCATCCATGTGGTAGTCTATATCCATATTCCATTCTTTTTCATGACTAAATAATATTCCCTTGTATGGATATACCACACTTTTGTTCCTTGATTCATCAGTTGATGGATATTTGAGTTGTTCCCACTTGTTGTCTGTTTTGAATCAGGCTGCTATATCTTCATGGGTTTAGGCTGCACTGGGTGATGGTGTGTTTCCTAGTATGTGTCACATTATTTTATAATTATGATGTACTACTATTATATTGTCTCTTTGCCTTGCCATTCTGTATACTCTAAGTGTATGAAGCATATTTGTCTTGTTAGCTGTTATATCAAGCATAGCACACCCATGTAAGAAACATGTGAGTGAATAAATTAAAGAAGGCAGCTCTGTAGCTCTAGGTGAGAACTTTGAACTGCTCATCTAGCCTGCCTTCTGTCACTTCACCAAAGGGCTGTGTCCCTCACTCTGTTTAGAGTGTGCGTTAGTGGCTGAGGATCCTGCTCTAGATTTTTCCTGACATTTTTTATCGTTGGGCGAGGAGAGGTTACATTGATATAGCAGCTTTACAGTTTGTTTGGTTGAGTTGAGTATTACCACCTATCTGCAAAAGTCAGAGGAAAGCTAGATTTGTTCTGACAGATTGTGCTGGGAGCACTTGGGACATTTATTAGCAAGGGAAGTAGACCATGATCCCAAGTTTGTCTGTTGTCTTGCCAATTAAAACTGCCTGCCTGGGCATGTGTCATGGCCCCACCATGGGATTCTTCCCACCGGGGACACTGGGAAAGCCCATCAGTGTTAAACTTATTGTTTCCTTTGCTTTTATCCCTCTTTGTCTAACTCTTCCTTGATCACCTCAGCACTCATTCTGGCAGATTTTCTGTGGCTAGTGGAAAATGTTGCCTACCTCCCAATTCTCTTTTTTCAAAGGTAATAGAATTTAATCAGGGCAAAGTCCTCTCATTTATTTCTTGCTTCAAATAAAGCCCTGGGTTTTGGGGGCCTTCCTTTCCACTGGGACATTTTGCTTGGGTACTTAGCCCTATTTTTTGGTCTTGAACCCGCCAAGAGATCCCGAGGAACGCCAGGCACTGGGGGGGGGCCCTGTAGTGGCAAGTCTGAATGTGGCAAGTGCTCTAGCCGCCTCTGCTTTCCCCCTCCCTTCTGCATCTGCCTGCTCCTTAGCCTAGTGAGAATGACAGGAAGGGAGAGGGAAGTTGCCAGGTTTCCTGTATGCGTGTCTGTGGGAGGGAGACAAAGAGGGCTGGCAGCCATGAACTAAGTGGGCTCCATTCCATCTATCTTTTCTGATGAAAGTGAAGCAGATTCAGGCTGCTGCCTGTGAGCTGTAATGGGAGCCATAGCTCAGAGACAATTCCTGGAATGACTGTTCTAGACATTGCACCCATTTCCACCCTGGAGCAACTTATAGGCTGAGGGGGTTGAGAAGTCTAAAGCTGTCGGTGGTGTGTGGTTGGTATTTGGATGAAAATCTCCATGTGCTATTATATAAACTTCAGAGAAAATACTGTGAAAATATAAATAAAGATGTCCTTAAAAGTATGTGTTTTTGGTATAGCATCTCATGGCTTCAATCTTTATGCTATTTTACGGCTGTCAATCTCTCCCATTTGGGGTAAGATGGGTTTGGCTTCCAAGTAGTTGTCATAAAAGGTTAAGGTTTAGAGACCCAGTGTATCCATTGTTTCATCAAGATCCAGTGAATACGTTGTTTTATTTCAACGTTTGTGCCTGGTTACTGCAACAGATTCCAGATCCTTCTGGATGGTTCTATAAACATTTATCCATTTTTGCATGAATTCGTAATTTCTCAGACCAGTCTAGGGGAGGACTGTCAAGAATGTGGGTAGCAATCGCAGGACGATAAAATCCCATCCTCGGCCTGAGCCTCCCTGCTGGAGTGTCAGGGATGTAAGGCCCCTTTCTCCTTCCTCCCATGCAGTATCCTGGCACAGTTCATCAGGTCTTCCTGGGGAAAATAAAATTCTTCTGTGGGCTCGGGGGATAATCTCTATTCTGGCTGTAGAAGGTGTTAACAGCTGACACCTTCCTGCAGCTCATTTCATAAAGATGTCACTTCTGTGCACGTGAGAACCACTGCTCTTCATCTTGCTGTGGGTGACGGACCTTCTGTGTGCCCCGGTCACTGCTGTTGTTTCCACAGTCACTTTAAAAGAACTGCTGAAGTCACACAGGATGCAGCAGTAATATTGTTCTGCTCTCCTTTTCTTCTCCCCTACTCAGAGGGCCTCTAGTGTTATGACTATTTTTTTTTAATTGAATTGTTAGGTTAGCATCCCACTTTTTGGTGAAACTTGAAATAAATTCCCTTGGGATATATCAGAGGGTACGTGGAGGCATTATGTGTAGCATTTTGAAGTGATCGTCTTTAGTAATCAGGGTCCTGGGGTAGTTACCATGCACTTCAGCTCTTTCACATCGGCGTAAATCCCTTCATCGTTTAAAAATGTCTTAATTTCTCATTAGACACAGCAGAAGCCCTAGTACTATTTTTCCAGGCCAGGGTGGGGCAGGGGAGGGAAACTACCAGGTGCTGAAAATGGGGTTTATTGTGGCTTTACTTCAGATAAAATACATCGTGCTATGGTAACAAGCAGCCCAAAATCTAGTGGCTGAAAATATTTTTTGCTTATATTTCATGTCTAAAGATAAGTAGTATCGGTGTAGTTATTTAGAAGCTCAAGCTGATAGAGACTTCAGCATTAGGATGCCTCCATCTCCCCATGACATTTGGGGTTTGCAACAGCAGGGAAGAGAACAAGTAAATAAAGCTCTTAGATGCGTTCCCAGGGAAATGATACGTGTCACTTCTGTTCACTTCGATTGGCCAAAGAAAGTCATTGAACAGGAATCTTGGTGAATTCTGGAAGTAAGGGGATGGGCTTGAGCCAGCAAATAGCTTGGGAAGAGGTTTGAGTGGGTTGAAAGGTATACATGATAAGCCCAGAGCTCCCACAACTGATTTTCTGCTGATAGCATTTATCATTTCTTTCCAGGGAGCCTACAGAAGATGAAATCAGTTGGCACGGATTCTGCAACTAAATGATGCTTTCACAGGGGTAAAGCTTTTTGGAACTGCACTGCTTACTAAGAGCGTGAAATGCCACAGGAGTGGCTGAAGCATTGGTGGAAGTCAGCCTGTGGGGCCATTCTGCCATGCATCCTCTGTACTCTGCCATCGTCAGGGGATTACTGGAGAGGGTGGGGGTCATTGAGTGCACGTGAGGTCCCACTTGCTGCCCCTCCCTGGTGAGCATGCACCATCTGCCCAGAGGAAGGACAACGCTGTCTATGGGTTTGAAGTGAGAGTCACTTATACAGGTAGTTTATGAGAGGCATATGACACAGCAAAACTTGCTTTGAGTAAAATCAAAAACATCAGAAAAATGCAACTTTTTAAATGGTATAGAGTTTTCAACCATTGCCTTGTACTTTTCTAAGCCCTTTTATGACAGTATCTCATTTGGTTCTTTAAAAGAATAGAAATCAGAGGCACCTGGGTGGCTCAGTTGGTTAAGCATCTGCCTTGAGCTGAGGTCATGATCTCTGGGTCCTGGGATCGAGTGCCACATCAGGCTCCTTGCCAGGCAGGAAGCCTGCTTCTCCCTCTCTCTCTGCCTCTCTCCCTACTCATGCTCACTCTCTCTCAAATAAATAAAATCTTTAAAAAATGTATAGAAATCAGCCTCCTTAACTCCTTCACACTTATCACCACCCAACATTCCAAATATTTACCTGTTTGTTTTATTTGTCTGGTGGCTGCCTTCTGCCTTGCCTGGGTGTAGGTAGGGACAAATTTCGACACATTGTGGAATCACCAGTCACTTCCATGACAAGACTCCTCTCTGATACTTGGTACCTCCTCTGCAGAGACCCTTCCTTTCTTCTTAGCACTTCACGTCCCCTTGCACCTACTTTCATACCAAACAACAGCACTTATTGAAGGATTGTGGCTTGAATTTCATTTGCATTTTCAGCCTTTACTACTTGAATTAATATAAAATGTGTGCTCTTTCCTTTTTGAGAAACTTTAGGCATCACTAGCAGGAAAGGAGGGTTATAGTCTTAGAGCCCAACTGTTCTGCATTTTATCAACAAATACATCTTATCTTTTAAGTTTGGACCCTCGAGTCACAATAGCTGCTCCATAGGTAAACCTGGAAGCACTCCTGATAGTGTCTGTTTGGCGTCTTGGGAGAAGGGTTAGAAGGGTGAGCCTAGGGGTGCCCTGTGTTTGGGGGAAGGGGACCTGGACAAGGCCAGTTTGAGCCCAGATGTTCGTTGCTCTCTGAACCTTTCCCTTCAACCTGTTTACATCTCCACCCCCCACACTCCTTTCCCTTCTTCTGTCTTCTTTCTTTCTTTTCACTCACCAGGTAAAAAAACAAAAACACAAACACAAAAAACACAAACCTTTCTAATTGTCTAATGTCAAGCACATTAATTCTCTCAAATACCTTTGAGGTCCTACTTCTTTGGAAGTAGGTATTTTTCTCGAGCAAAGGTAGTTTCCTCACAAAAAAAGAATTCTGATGCCAGGCATTATCATAGTAGTTTTTGTAATCTTATTACATCTGTCACCTAAATAATCTCTTCTTTTCTTGTGTGTGTGTGTGTGTGCACGCGTGCGTGCACGGTTGCGCGTGTTTGGTGGGGGGTAAGTGATGACTCAGAAATTAAGAGTCTTAACTAAGTTCATAAAACCGTTTAGTAGCAGAGTTGAGATGATAAAAGTCCTTTCTCCATTCATGTTCCTTCTGTATCAGAATAGGCTATCTACAACGTTGAAGATCTGTGAGTCTCTTTTGTGGGGCACAGTCAGGTTATTCCAAAAATAAGACAGATGTTGTCAGTCTGAAGGTGTATTGCTGAGATGGAAAGAGACATAGAGACTAAGTACTAGATACTGCATGTTGGGACATGGGACTCACTCCTAAGTGCTATCTTTTTTTTTTTTTTTTAAGGATTTTATTTATGAGAGAGAGAGAGAGAGAGAGCGCACGCACAAGTAAGGGGAGCAGCAGGCAGAGGGAGAAGCAGATTCCCCGCTGAGCAAGGAGCCTGATGCAGGACTCCGGAATCATGACAGGAGGTAAAGGCAAATGCTTAACTGATTGAGCCACCCAGGTGCCCCTGAGTGCTATTTCTTTTATGCACCACTTCTCATTTGGCAAAACTGAATGGGACCAAATACAAATTTCCAGGTATGTTACATATTGTGATAAAAATCACTTCACACTCCTGTCTGCTTCGTGCACAGATGGACCTGATTTTTCTTGCGGTTCCTATAAAAAATTACATCAGCTTCGGTTGCATAAAACAATGATAATTTATCCTCTCAAAGGTTCAGAAGTCAGTATTCTGCAACCCAGGTGTCATCAAGACTGGGGGGGCAGTCTGGAGGCTGTGGGGGAGAATCCGTAACTTGGCCTCTCCAGCTTCTCATGGCGCTGGCAACCTGTGGTGTTCGCTGGTTTGTGACACAGTCCAAACTCCAAACTCTGCCTCTGTCTTCACATTACCTTCTCCTGTGTGTGTATGTGTGTGTGTGTGTGTGTGTAAGTGTGTAAGTGTGTAATCTCCCCCTACCTACTTCTCATAGATACTTGTGACCTCATTTAGGGAGCACCCAGATCTTTTAGGATCATCTGCTTATGTCAAAACCCTCAATTTAATCACATCTTCAG
Source organism: Mellivora capensis (assembly GCA_004024625.1). Lineage (NCBI taxonomy): Eukaryota > Metazoa > Chordata > Mammalia > Carnivora > Mustelidae > Mellivora > Mellivora capensis. Next base: position 77,470 of record PISX010004625.1, on the reverse strand, counting down.
ACACCCTTTTTCCAGACGAGGTAGCATTTACAGGTCCCCGGGATGAGGGCCTTATTCTCTGTGGGGCTATCACTCAGCCCACTGCCAGCCTCTACGTCAGTGCTGTCTTCTCATCTCTTCACAAGTTTTAAAAACATGTAGTACATTATATTCTATCGCAATTCACCTTATTTACATAAATATGTACCTTTTAAAACTTAAATAGGCTTTTTCTTTTTTTTTTTTAAAGATTTTATTTATTTATTTGACAGAGACAGACACAGGGAAAGAGGGAACACAAGCAGGGGGAGTGGGAGAGGGAAAGCAGGCTTCCTACGAAGGAGAGAACCTGACACAGGGCTTGATTCAAGGACCCTGGGATCATGACCTGAGCCTAAGGCAGATGCTTAACGACTGAGCCACCCAGGTGCCCTATTTTATTTTTCTAAAGTGGGGTAGGTAAGCTCTTTCTGCAAGCCTTCTAGGCTGGTGCGCCCTCCAGTTTCCATTGCAACTCTTCTTCTCTGCCCCAGAGTGTAGGGGAGGCAGAGCCAATAGTCAAAGAATGGGTGTTCTGTGTTCTACTAAAATCAAAACCAGATTTGGCACACTGGCCTCAGCTTGCTCCAAAAACCTCTCTGCATCTCTTTTATTATTTCTACCTCTAAATTTGAAGTTTTGATGTTTTACTTTAGTCTTCTTTGCTCTTAGAGATAGTACCAGCCACTTATTTGGTTTTTTTCCTACTGCCAAACTAAGACATTTTCACAGAAATTCAGTGCATTGCAGTTTGGTACTGCCTAGATGCATTTAAGAATGTTCCTTTTCTTTTGGCTCTGCCCTCTTGCATCTCCTGTTTCATTATGCACTCACTAACACAACGAGTGTTCATTGTGAATGTACCAGATGCCAAGCATTGTGTCCAGCACTGAGAGCCATGTGACCTGAGGTACATTGTGAAGGAATTTCAGAGCAGGAATTGTTTGGGAGATTTAGGGGACAAAGTCCTCGAGATTTAGTGGTGGGTGTGATTTGGACACACGAGGGAGAAAGAGATCTCAAATATGACTCCTGTGTTTCTGACTTGACAATGGCTGGAGGGTGTTATTACTCACGGAGATGAACAATGCTGGAAGTAGTAGTTTTGGTGAGCTTGTAATTTGATATTGGAGGGGCTGACTTTGAGACATCTGGGTCTGTTTGTCCCAGAGGCTTTTGCTTACTACCTACCTTTGTAAGCATGTCTTACTCTTAATTTACTGTAACCATTTTCCATGTATGTAAATATATGCATATGTGTATGTGTACATAAATATGTGTATATACAAAGGTAGATGTGTGTGTACACACACACAAACACACCTATTACTACCAGTAATCTATCATGATCTTGACCCACTTCACACAGAAATTCTGGTAAGAGATAGGATAGCTATTCTCACACCAATGTATGCAAAAGGAAAGAACTAAACTAACAAGTATTTCCTGAGCACCAGCTATAGATACATTTTTAGTTCGTTCTTGCAATGAATTTATGATATATGTACTAATGTTTTTTCTGTTATGCTTTCATGTAAAGGGAGGCTTTGAAAGGTTAATAATTTACTCAACCTCTGAGTTAGGATTTGAACCCAGTCAGTTGTTTATTCCTGAGTGAGCTGATAGACTTGTAAACAATTTGCTTATAATTTCACACATTAAATGAGACTTTGTGGGCTGATAGACTTGTAAACAATTTGCTTGTAATTTCACACATTAAATGAGACTTTACCTGGGAGGTCTTCAAAGAATACCTCTTCCCCAGCCCTAGAATTACAGTCTAGATGCCCCTCCTATAAACTCCCCAAATGTTATCTTTTTTTCTTTTTTTTCCATAGCATTTATTGCATGACCTTTTTTTTTTTTTAAAGATTGATTTCTTTCTTTCTTTTTTTTTTAAATTTATTTATTTGTCAGAGAGAGAGGGAAAGAGAGAGCCAGAGAGCGAGCACAGGCAGACAGAGTGGCAGGCAGAGGCAGAGGGAGAAGCAGGCTCCCCGCCGAGCAAGGAGCCTGATGTGGAACTCGATCCCAGGACGCTGGGATCATGACCTGAGCTGAAGGCAGCCGCTTAACCAACTGAGCCACCCAGGCGTCCCTATTGCATGACCTTTTTAAAGACAAAGTTTTTCAGGGGCGTAGACTCTCTTATTTTTTATATTACCTCCTTTCCTACAACACTCAGCTGAAAATCAGTGTTCAGCACATGTTTTCTGATTAAGAATTTCTTCTCCGCTGAAGGGTTATTAAACCGATATGGTTTACATTTTGTAGGGTCTTGACTACACACCACCACTGAATGGTTTGTTAGTTTGGGACATCCCCATTCCAGTGTTACAGAGATTTTGTTCTTGAGATTTCTTGCCTAAAAAAAGAGCAAAGCAAGCAGAGCAAAACAAAACAAAATGTAATAAGATAGCAAAACCCTAAGGAATGAACCTCAAATTCCGTAAAGTCTGATAGGAGAAATGTTTTGAGGTAGTTGGTCCTTCATCTAAAGGAAAGCCAGCTCTTAAGTAAAAGACTGTACATGACACAAAGTTGCCTCCATCAGCTTCAGGTATTGGCTGAAGCTGAGCTCGGTGGGCATTTGACAAAAAAAGAGCTTTCAAAGCCTCTTCTCACACTTTGAATCTATGACTTCAAATACCTACCTACTGCGGCCCAGTTTTAGGTTACATGTTTTAGATCCATTGTCTCAGTCCTCAAAGTTTTGTGATAAAGGTTTTATTATTATTTTATTAAACCTGGGAGGAAATGAGAGCCAGAGATGTTATATAATTTGCCCAGTGACACACAGCTGCTGGGTGGTGAGCCCAGGAGCAGCTGGCTGAAGCCCATGCTTTATGATGCCACTCTAAGTAATGACATTCCCAAGTGATCTGTAGATTGAGAAAAGGGGACAACCCTTCAGATTTCCCTAGAGCACTTCTCAAACTTTAATGTGCATCAAACTCACTTGGGGTTCTTATTAAAGTGCAGCTTTTGAGTCAGTGTGAGGCCTGCTTTTCCACGCCTGCTTTTCCACATTTTTAACAAGTTCCCAGGTGATGGCAACACTGCTGGCCCTTGGCCCACACTTCAATGCCCAAGAGACCACCGACGTGAATCTCCACCGTGAAAGGGGAAATAGGGTACAAACTATACCCAGACAGCCACCAGTGCCAAACCATAGGGGGAGGGAAAGTCACTGTGGAAGTGAATCTCCAAATCTTGTCATGCTTGGTGCTCCTCCTTAAGACAGGCTGGCTTACAGGTGAAGGGGAGATTGATGACACCATGGAAAAAGAACAGAATAGAAATAAAATGAAGATTTGTCTGTCGTATCCCCCATCAGCAGTAACTGCCTGTGGCACGCTGGGTTCATTCCTCAATGCAGGTTCACTGAGTTAGCTGGGTCTGTTAGAAGGACATTTAAATTCTCCTTTCATTGTGGTCGTTCCTGGAGATGTAGTCTTTTGTCAAAGCTTTTCCTCAACACAAGACTCTGGTGAGTTAGAGACGGAAGAGATGAGATTATGGCCTCCCTTTTCCCAAAGTCTTTCTTCCCCGTTCAGTATATGAGAGAGTCTCGGGGCTGGAGCAGAACCCCAAAGAAAAATGGATGCGAGAGATGGCCCAGAGAGTCGCACAGCTTCTCACTCTCCCGAATGCTTACTGATAACGTGCTGGCTCTTTCCTTATGGATCAGGAAGTAGTGGCACAACTGAGATTTCCCATCGTCTCCCGATAATGGATTTGGGGGCTTGGAAAACTGAGCATCTCCCATGGAGCAGTGAATGTTTACTGACAAGAAAGAGAGGAGGAAAGTGAGGATGGGGAAAAGGAAGGAAGAAAGAACAAAAGTAATAGAAAAGGCTTATTTATCATTTATCTTTGCCATTTCAATTGCTATGCAATAGTCTATTCTGTAGCAGGTGTTTGAAGGGATCTTAGGCACTTAAAAGCAAGTTTCAGTTTAAAGGGCGTTCCCTCCTCTTTTCCCTATCCTATTCATCTCTTTTGTTCTATGACAGTTACGTTTTATATAGCCTGTTAGAATGGATATAAATAGGAAATAGAATTGAGAGGCAGCATGAAATCGTGGTGCAAAAACTGACCTAGGATCTAAAGCATGGGATTTTAGGTTTTTCTCTGCCATTAGCTGTTTCCCATGGAAGTCAGCTGGGAGTCTATAGAATTTTCAGATTGACTGAAGCCTTGTTCCAAGAATTGCAGAATTGCAGAAGGCTGGAGTCCTGGAGCCCTTCCTGAGATTTCCTTCGTTTCCCTAGGAGCCAATGCTTTGGTCACCTTCGCCCCAATTTTCTGCTGCCACTGAATGTGTGTTTTCTTTGCTCACTCTTTTATGCCCAACTAAATGAGGGCCCCTCACAGCAGTCAGAGACGCAAGGCTGGTGCAGATTGCATATCCTTTGCTTATCTGTCCATCATATCCCACATGGCTACCCACGACTACGCCTGGCTGCTGCAGCATCACCAGCGATCTCTCCCGGGCACTCCTTCTCCTCTCTCTTAATCCCAGAGCTTCTTGCCACCGTGCTGCTTCCCTGTTCTTCCTCTACCCTTCCTTTCTTTTCTTGCCTTGTAACTCACATGCATAAAAACAAGAATGAAAACTCGACTTTTCTTACAGAGAGCACTTTACCTCTAATACTGTTAAGGTCTCCTTTTCTACCACAATGAAGTACTTTTTCTAAAGCAAAGAAGGATTCTAATGCCTGATATTATACAGTTTTGATCATATTACACATGTCACTTAACATAAAGTAATCTTTTACATTTTTCTTGTAGGTGACAGACCAGGAATTAAGTGACTTAATTAAGTGGATGGAATTGCAGAATTGAGATGCCACAGAATCCTGTGGTTTTTGTTTTGTTTTATTTTGTTCTAAGTTAAGAATAGATGTTCTATAAAGCCTAAGATTTACAAATCTTACTTGTAGAGCACAGATAGGTCAATAGGATCACAAGGGGTAGTGTCTGAGATTTGAAGGTGTGCAGTTAAGAGTGGAATAGGCATGATAACTTCTGAATCCTTCTCCATGAGGCTCAGGAACTAGGATTCCTTCCCAAGTGCTATTTCTTATGCGACAGCTTCTTTATTGGGCAAAACTGAATATGACCAAATAACAAAGTTCCAGGTACTTTAAATATTGTGATGAAATAGTTTTATTGAAATCAAATGGCAGTTAGAAATTCATGAATGAGTGAGAGAGCTTAAAAAAATGCATAGGTTCTTCAAATTATTGGAGAGATATATCAGTACTGGAGAAAATGTAAGAATAAGAGAAACAGAAAAGTAATTTGGAATTTCAATATCTAGAGAGAACAATTACTGTTATTTTATACTTTCTTGTGATCCTGATATGCAGCTAGTTTTGTACCTTGATTTATTTCATAAGCATTTTCTGAGTCCCATGTCGTTTTCATGTCACTGTTTTAGATGGTTATAAAACAGAGCATTCGATCATTCTCTGTGGTTTACAATAAAGTTGTGTGTAATTTTGCATTATTAAAAATAATTATGATGTGAAAAGATGATCTATAAATAGAAAGAATATATTTTCTTAGAATAAATTCCCAAAGGTTGAATTACTGAGCCAAAGCCTCCTGCTAATACTTTATGCTTCTGCTCTGTGAGAATGGGCCTTTATCACATAGAATATTCTAACTTTAAAATGGCTGATTTGATAACTGAAAAATGGTATCCAGTTTTTTTAATTCATCCTTGATTATTAGCGAGTAGAACATGTCTATTTTTACTTTTTTTCCTTTGAATTTAGTATTTCTATCCTTAGCATGTTTCTCTGTTGTCCTTTTATTGTTTCCTTGCCCATTTGTGGCTATCGAGAGGCTTTTTAGAATGACTAAGCTAAGCAACGCTTTGTTTAAAGCACTGGACTATTTCGGACGAGAGGTTTTTGCTACTAAAAGCAAAGGGGTGTGGAATTCCATTCCATCCTGGCATGTGCTAACTTTTTTGGCAGATTTCAAAGCTGTCTCTGGGCTTCATGTCAGTGTGACCTAGAAAGGAATGAAAGCTCAGCCAGCCCAGGTCACTGTCAGAGCTGTAACCTTCACTCTGATTTCCTGTTTCCCTGAGGTTGGCCTCAATATAGATTCTACGTTCTCCAGCAAAGTGCAGCATTAGATTTATTTTCTTTTTGCTTTGTCAAGGCGGATTAATGCACACTGAGGTTAGAGGCTGCCCAAGAATAAATGGTAAACAGACAAAACTCAGTTTGGGGGACACCCACCACCTCACTGACCAGTGATCTCATGCTGCCCCTAGAAGCTCCAGCATCTGCTTGCTGTTACCACATGTTCTGGACCATTTAAAAGCTTCTCCTGACCATTGAAACCTCCCTGTCAATTACCTGATTTCCTCTGAATCCTGTTGTGTGGCAGCTGTTTGCAGCACTGTTCTTAGGTGAAGTTGAATCCATTTTGGACTGCCCGTTTTGAAAGAAATGTATAAACAAAGGAGAGGTCTCTCTACTTGCACTTGTGTACCTGTCTGATTTGTATGCTCTGTCACTATTTCCTCTGTTAAAAATCTATCTTGTAAGAGTCTTTGCACATATACTTTTGTCTAAGATTTTTCCCAGTTTCTTTTCCAGTTGATTTTCCCATTTGGGTTATATCTCTTTCAGCTTTGATCCTCCCTAGTATATTGCTTGCTCTCTTCTGTGGGCACATACTGAATTAGAGTAATTTCCATATGTATCCTTTCCCACAGCGGGTTATATGCACTGTAAAATAGAGATTGTGTCTATTTTTCTTTCTTACTTTCTCAATTAGTCAATCTGTTTTCCTTATATAGCGAGTTGCTCATAGTTTTTTATTTGAATAATTTGAGTCATATTAATGGCTAGAAGTTCAGGCACTATGGCAGGCTGAAGCAAAAGGAGACATTTTTTACCTCACGCTATTTAATATAATTGAATGCTAAACGTGGCTAGCAGGAAGGGCAGCCATTAGTTAAGTAAGGCAGTTCCTCAGGGAAAGCTAAAGTCAAGTTTTAGGTTGGTTTGGTGCTCCTCACTCAGCAATATCCTTAAACATCCATCTTCTCTCTGAAGGTTGTAGGAGACAAAATTGTCTGTCAAAATGAGTATGGAAAGATGAATACTTCCCCAGCCACTAGGATGTAATTGTTCAGAAATCACTGAGTAAAACGCTGTGTTCTTCTGCCACAGGTTTTTCTTTATGTCACTTGGTGTTACCGAGACAAGCAGTGATGCTGTGGGGATAGCATAGGAGTTCTGATTTGTGCTTTGGGCTCTTGGCCATTGTGAGAGTAAAGAGCTGTCAAGCCAGAACTCCACTGTTGGCTCTTGGGGGAGACCCTGCTCGACTTACACAGGTAGGTCTCAGTACGTTCATATACGAAACTTGATTTCTGGAAGTGACCCTTTCTATCAGAATTGCTACAATGCTAATGTGTCTTGATTTTTCACTATGATAAATACATGACTATTTCACAACCTTTACTCTGGCAGTCTTGGTTTTTCAGTGGGCAAAGGATGAAACATTAAGGAGTTAAAACTTCTGCTTTAACATATTTCAAAGAAACTTTCTAGATTCATCCCTTCTCTATATTGTTCAATAGAGCACACTATAAACAATTTGAGTGTATTCAACCGTTTTTCAAACCAAGCAATTGTTTTTCAATAAATTTAGATTAATAACTATTAGCACTATTCCCAGCCCTAGGGAATGCTGGGACGATAAGGAGATCTTGTCCTTCTTTAAGATATGTTTTGACTGTGCTTGCTTCAGCAGCACATAGACTAAAATTGGAATGATACAGAGAAGATTAGCATGGCCCCCGTACAAGGATGACATGCAGATTCGTGAAGTGTTCCATATTTTTGTGAATTGTGTAAGACTGATGAGTCACAGACCTGTACCCCTGAAACAAATAATACATTATATATTAATTAAAAAATATTAAATAAGTTTAGACCCTATTCTTCATAGTACAGGCCAGTCTGTGAAAAGCCACATCATAGAGGTCATGCTCCTAGGAGGTTTGTTAGCAGATGAAGAGAGGCGGGACAGAGACCCTACCCTGCCTCTTGCCTGTTGGCCTGTTGAACTTACTTTTCAGTGAAAACTTTAGGTCTTAGTTCACTTTTTAATCTTTGGGATTCTCTTAGAGGTAGACATGACATTTGGAGCAATGAACATAGCTGATTTTCCTCACTTTGGGTCAATAAAACAGGACTAAGGCATATTTTTCTAGTTTTCTCAACTTCCAGAAAAATGTCGTCTTCATTGTGATTGGTGCTTTTGACTTGTCAGCACTATAAAATATCATTTCTAGTTCCTACATCACCAACCCCGTAGACTGTGGCAACCCCTCCCAAGTTTGTCCTCCCCTGCTCCTAGTTTCATTTTTGTGGTCTGACACACGCACTTGCTTCTGAGTTTTCAGTTACCATGAAGGCTGATGGTTATGGGAAACTGGCAATCATATGATAAAACCTTCTAGACCCAACAAAATTCAGATGCCTCTGTTTACCTTGTCTTCTAATTCCTCTTTTCCCTCTCTTCTTTTTCTTATATTGAGATCCTTGGAGCTCAAAGCGGCAAAATCTTTTGCAGAAAGAAGGACACGATGACTGAATTTAAACCAAAGTACATTAAGGATACAAGGTCAGACTGACATTTAAGTTTTATTGGGTTCAAACTATAAAAAATCTTCATTTTTGTTTGGGAGGTCCTGCCTTTTCCTAAGTGATTAAAAGATCGTGTCTGTAGTCTAAGCCAGGCATAATTTACACAATTGCCCTTGACAATTACTGGGTTAGGAAGGAGCATATGAACTTATTCTGGCCAGTGACAGATGAGAAGATTGCTTTCAAGCAATTATCAAATGTTTTGTCTCTGATTATATATAATACATACATTATGACATATATGACACAATATTTGCTGTATATATATTTGCTATATATATAAATATAGGACACACATATATAGATCTGTCTATCTGGGACACAATATTTGCTTTTCTTCTGGATGTAGTTGTGTCTTTGTGGGATGCCTCTAACTAAGGTTGGCATTCCTGGCAACATAAGAAAGGTTAGCTAGAACAAGTTGGGGGACAGGCTAAGTTGGACATGCAGAGACAGGACAGCCTTGTGCCTGTTTAGTGCCTGAGACTTCTTATGTGAGATAATAAAACGTTTATTGTCTTGACCATTCGAGTCAGAGATTAAATTATTGGCCGTCAAACCCGTCAAAACCACACTGATAAAGTGTGGTTTGTTGGAGTTAGGCGGAAAGACATGACTTTACAGATCGTTTTCTTCCCGTACTGCCGTTTTCCTAAAATTCTACCAACAGGCTCTTCTGTGAGTGAAACCATAGAGGCCTCTGTTAATTTTAATTCTGCTTTTTGGAGGGTGTAACACATTCACATTTTATCTCAGTTTTGAGTAAAGCTCTCTCATTTATCACCGATTTCCTGAGAAAGTAGCCAACGAAACAGCAAGGTTTGGTGAGAAAGGAGCCAGGAAAGACAGGGAGTGTAGGATAATGCCAGGAAGAGCAGTTTGAGAGGATGGGCTACAAAGCGGGTGAGCTGGGAGCAGCGTTGAGACATCACAGGAGAAGCAGTGGGGAGGCACCGTGTGAAGAACGGGGGCCAGGATGAGCACTAGGGACAAATACGGCTTATATCCCAAATGGAGTTCTACCCTCCGGGGCTGCCCCAAATGGCGTAGTTCTGAGGACACCAAAAACTGCAGGGTTTCTCACTTAAACTTGCAGATTCTATGGTTCCTGCATCTCCCAGTGTACAGAGATGCTATCAAGTTTTACCTGTCTCGGTTTTTCCGGTTGGCTGAAGAAACTCAGCCTCTGCAACATAATGGGATTTAATCCTAAGGCAAAATATTTATTCCTAACAAGTAGGCTCTGGGTCTAATGACTTTGGAGTATACAATTTGATTTGGGTTTGATTAAGACATATTGATTTCAAGTCTTGAAAAGAACATTCTCTTCTTGCCTTTCTCCCCTCCCTCCAACTACCTGCCATCCTCTTAAAAAGATAGAATCTTTTCTCCTGTGTGTTTCAGAGTAATAGAAAGTTGTATTTTTTCTTCTTCTTCTTCTCTTGGTGGACATGGAATGGAAAAAAACCCAACTTGAATAGACTCTGCATGAAGAAATATATTCTGTGGAGGCCGAGGACAGGTGCAGCTTCTGCAGTCATTCTAGATCTCATTTTCTAAGCAGAAACTTCCCAACTCTGCATTTTAGTCTGAAGCTGATGTACTCACCGCCCCCCCCCCCCAGGTGCTGCCCACACGAGCAGACCATATGGTTCTGCTAATGTGCAATAAAACTTGAGAGAAACCATTGAAGCCTGCTCTCTTCTGGGAACAGAGGATCTTTCCAATCAATTCTCCAATGATCTTCTCATGTCCTCTTGGCACCTCCCTTCTGGGTCCTGCCAAGCATTAGCTCCTGGCTGCATTTCATCTCTGCCTGTTTGCTCCTAAGAGGCTAATCCCAGGTATTCCATTTGCTGCTTTTAGAAAAGGGAGGAGGAGGAGGTAAATCAAGAGAGGAAGTTGTTTTGGAGATCATCTTAAGGCAATTTCAGTAATAAATGACTGCAGGGCTGAGTTTCACATCCTAATTATAAATGCCTACTTGAGTGGATGGGCTTCTCTACAAAATGCTTGGAGTTATGGTTTTGCTCTTAGCTTGGTCCTATTTCAAAAATACGCCTTTGCTTTATTATTCAGCCCACGGAGTGACCCGTATAATTAAGTTGCCAAACAGCTCCCCCCGCCTCTTTATCACCTTCTCTTTTCAATTACGGCAAAGTTTCTGAAAAATTCAGATTAGTGCCTTCAATTTCCTATTTTATCTAAGCAGACGAGGCCAGAGTAAACAGATGGTACCGCCACATTCAGGCAGGCAAAGAGGCCCCAGATGCCGCTGGACAAAGACACGCATGGACTGGGCTTCAGGCTCCGTGCTGTGGACATCTCTTCCTCCACAGATCAGAATCAAAAGTCTTACAGTCTGAGCAATGGGAGCATCTAGCTGAGCTTTGTGAGAGAGAGCGCCCAGAAGTAATGTGTAAGGGCGTCAACAGTGGGATTCAAAATTTTAATGAATAATTACACATTTATTAAGGTGAAAATTAGTTAATCTGGCACTCTATCTGCTGAACTCTCAATTAAGTAGCAATTTTGCCCAATTATAGTAAAATACAATTAGTGCCTATAATGAGGGCCTTGAGTCCCTGCAATTATTGGAATGCCTTCTGAATCCTCCAAGAGGGATGCCACTGTTATCAGCACAGTTAATGTGACTTTTATTATCCATTCCATTTTTTAAAGCACGGGGTTCTGTCCCCGACCTAAATGGCAACTCACAATCCAATGAAACTCTTCTGTCGAGATGTGGTTGAAGGAACCCTCGTGTGTTACAAGGAACCCTGGTTATGAGGATTATAGGAGAAATTGTTTTAGATCTTGCTGATTATCTGACTTAATTAACTTGTGTAAATCGTCATGTTTCTTGCTTTGCTTTGGCCTCTTGGAAGCTTGTGGGCTCTGGGCTATTATTGCATGCTTGAGATGGGATGCTAATCCTAATCCTTGAGTTTATTCTCTTACCTATTTGTCCTTATTCTCTTGTTCCCCAAACTGTTTCTTTTATCTTTTTTTTTTTTTTTTTTTTTTTTTTTTTTTTTTTTTTTTTTTTTTTTTTTTTTTTTTTTTTTTTTTTTTTTTTTTTTTTTTTTTTTTTTTGGTATGTATTTTGGTTTGGTGTTTCTCTTGTTTGGAGAATGACTGGAAATATAAATGCTGTTTTCCCTTTCCTGGGTCGTGATTAGTTACATAGGGAATGAAGTATCACCTAATTTTAAACAGTAAATGTCTGCTAAAAGTAAGATTTTATGAGTGAACTCTGAGATGGGACTTTTTTCCTTCATCCAGTTTCATGAGTAGGTATGTGCTGGCTTTTCTAGATGTATGTCTTTAAACATGTGAAAATGACTTACAGCTCATGAACAGACACCGGTCACTGCAAAGCTGGGAGATTCGAACTCAGTTTTTGGAGGTCTTCTCTGTTACATAACACACACCATTATGTGGCCTTATGTCATAGCACTCTGATTCCAACACATAGAGTCGGATTTTCATAAGGCATTGTAAGACATTCTATAAAGAACAGAATAAATTATGCAGCTTTTTAAACCTTGAGTGTCCTGTCTTGGTTACAGTCTCATTATCTACTTTTCATGGAGCATTATACAGTATTAATACTCATTTTTCAAGTCTGCATCCTTTCTGTAAAATGTGTTTACGCAAAAGGCTGAGGAAGACTTTTTCTTCCCTATTTAAACCGATGATGACTAAGTGGGTCATACACTTGTGGTGGTGTGTTTTGGGGTGAGAGAGAGTGAGAACAGGGTGAGAATAACGGGTGTTCGGGTGAAGGCTGGAGCCCTCCCACTTTCCCATGTCTCCCTGGAGCAGTAATCCCCGCTCCATTAGTACAGAATGAGAGGCCATTTGGGTAAATATAGTCACATAAATATATCATTAGGCAGTTTTGTAAAATTCACATTATTTACTCAAGCAAATATGTAATTAGAACATTTTTAAAAACACAGATTATCTACCAAAGAGACTCAAACTGTTCCTTTGGAGCATTTAAGCCTATTGGGTAAAGCTGTAATTAGACCATTAATTAAACCCAAATCATATTATTTATTAAAAGGTGCTTTGCTGATCTGATAAGCATTTTCTTTGCTCTTTTAAGGCATTTTAATAATTGATTATTGTAAACCCCTTGGCTATCACTTGCCCTTCATTCATTCCTTTCTGATTTGCTTCTTGTTTCATTTTATGATGATGGTTATAGATTTAGATTTCCCTGTGGATAATATGTGCAAAAATGCCTGATGTAGCATTGCCACCCTCTTTCCCTGTACACCCTTTCAAAGATGTGAGGATGAAAAACCAGCTCACTGTTTTTTTAAGCTATATCTCTTTTGAATTTTTTTTCCCCAGGGAAGTGGTTAGTAGTAATTGTCTTTTTATTTTTTCCTCATTGTCACACATGGACTTGATAAGATAAAAGTTTTTTCAAGTTCTGAAACATTGAGATTGCCTGAACTTTCTGGAAATGAATTTGTTCTGAACCATGTCCGCTTCCCTTGTTGGGCCAAAGCGTGTATATTTGTAAAACGCTTAATTCAATGTACTTTTCTGTTTGCTGTCTTGAAAAGCAGTGGTGGCCCACATAGGGAGCAAACCTTCATTCCGTCTCAGGTTTGTAGAGAGCAGTATTGGCTTATGGTCTTCCAAGGAGCACGTGTCCCAGAGGATTGTAATGGTGGATGTGTGGAAAGGGTAATGTGCTTTTTGCCTTGCCTTGTTCCAGATCCAGTCTCCATCTTATAGAGAGTGGTATTTTTCTTTCATTCTTTTTAAAAATGCAATCTGATCAATTAGTTTCTGAAAAGTCTAGAGTTCTTTTCTTCTCAGTCTTTGTTTTTGCTCTACCTTTTGTCTGGAACTCTGCCTGTCTCTTGAGTCTCTTTTGCTGAGGCAACTCAGAAACAGTACAGTGTGAGTTAAGAACACAGAAGTAGGAGCCAGACTGTCTAGGTTTGAATCCAGCTCCCCTTCTAACTAGCTGAGCACACTTGGCAAGTCACATATGTTCTTTGCTCCTCAGCTTCCTTCATTACTTATTCTTAGGTGGAGATCAGTGTGATTTAATACATAATACATTAATGCATAACATGATACATTAACACAAACATTAATACATGAAGTGACTACATAGCTATCACTATTATTTAGGCCTTTTGTTTCTGGGAAGCCTTCTTTACCCCTCCACAGGTTGGTTTTCCCTGGAACCTCTCCTGTTTTCACCCCGACCGCACATTGCTTTGTACATACTGATGGATTACCTTTCTCTTACACCAGGCTAGAAGCTCTATCAGCAAAGAGACACCATCCATCTTCTTTAATGCTCTATCAATAGCACCTAGCACATGCTGGTAAAAGGGCTCCCTGTCCAGGAGCACCCACATGATTCAAGGTGCTGTGTTAGGTGCTAAAGATGGAGTAAGGAACAGAAAGAACATTGCTCCCCCTCATGTAGCTTACAGTCTAGTCGGGAGGGTAGATATTGAGCCAATAATTATGTAGAAAATATAAAATTACAAGTAAGGCATACTATATAAGATAGGTATATCGTTTCATGGCAGTCTAAAGTAGATCTCTCTGAAGGAGTGATACTTGGATACAATCTTAGGGATGAGTGGCTACTCAGTAGAAGAGAAAGGGAGAGAAACACATTCCAGTCAGAGCAAATGGCTTCTGCCAGTGTCCAAGATAGGAACCCAGCAAGTGGGTGAATTGCAAAACGTTCACATCTTCCAAGTGAAGACATTGAGGACAAAAAGAATTGCTACATGAAACCAGAGAAATAGATCAGGATGACACATGGAAAACATTGGAGACCACCTTAAGAGGGTTTTCTCTATCACAAGTTTAATGAGAGACCACTGATGTGTTTTAAGTAGAAAGGGGACATGACTCTATTGGCATTTAAAAAATACCACTCATCTGGACATGCTGTCTCTAAGGTGGAGAAGAGATGAGATGAGCATAGCTGATGGAGAGGAGAAGTTCATAAAACCAAGTTCTATATTGCTGCCAAGAGTCTAAGAGAAAGATTTTGGTGACGGGGAACTAAGCTTGTAGTTTAAATAGAAAAAAAAAGAAGGCATGGGTATGAGAGGCATTTAGCTCCAAAGTCAGCAGGATCTGATGATGATTGGTTATGGGTGCTGAGGGAGAGGAATTCACAAAATGAGGTCCTGGTATTGGTAAGCAAATAAATGGTTTCTTTCTACAATCTCCTGAAAGCAGACTGTATGAAGAGGATGAAGTTTGGGAGGAAGGTAACAAGCTTTTCTTTGGACATGTTGAACTTAAGAAGACTTTGGAACCCTGTAGATAGGATTTCAAATAGGAAGTTGGAAAAACAGTCTGGAACTTAGAGATGAAGTTTGGGAAATTGACCTAAATCTAGGCATCGTTGGCAAATAGGTGGATAGTGAAGCAATGGATGTAAATGCAATCACCTACGTAGAAACTCTCAAGGAAGATGAGGAAGGAGCTAGGGAACGAGTCCTAACAAGTCCCGAGAGTTGTGGACTGGCAGGTGGTAGATGAACTGGTAAACGAGTAATGAGAAACACACAGAAGGAAGGAGATAAAGAGCTTTATATTTCAGAAGCTCCTCGAAGAGCATGTTTCAAAAGGAGGGCAAAGTCTATCCTGTCTAGAACTGCTAAGAAGTCCTTGGGATTTACTCCTAATGACCCAGACGTCATTGCTGACCTTAGCAAGGATGAAGCAATGAGTGAATTCACTGATGGAATAAATTTAGTAGAATCTGGATAATGAAAGAGAGAAAGTTTTCTTTAATGAGTACATTCTCAGAGCCTGTAATATATGATGTATCATGACTTTCACAAAGTATGATATTCGTATGTAGGTTTTTAAACTTCATGGTCCTTGGAACCCTTCTTTTTTTCTGGTGCATCTTATATGATAGGATGTCGTATGGAATCCCAGTTTGGGAAATGTTAGACTAGGAGTATTATTTGGGTGACAATTCATGATCCTGCCCAGTTTCTCATTTCACAGGGGATGGATTTTTATCTACTTTCCTTGTCTAACGTTAGACTAGAGTGCTAGAATTTTGTGGTGATTAAGAGAGAGATCTCTGAAGCTAGACAGCTAAAGTTTAAAACCTCTAGCATACTGGGAGAACTTGAGCAATGTGGTGCTTAATTTTATGTGTCCACTTGACTGAGCTAAGGGATGCCCAGATAGCTGGTAGAAGGTTATTTGGGTTTTCCAGTAGAAATTAGCATTTGAATCAGGAGACTGACTAAGGAAGGTTTGCCCTCACCAATGTGGGCAGGCATCATTCAATTGGTTAAGGGCCCAAATGGAACAAAAATGCAAAGAAAGGGCCAAGAAACTAGTTATTTCATTCCTCGTTACAGTAAAAAGAACTAATGGCTCTTCTGATATTCTAACCATCATCATTAATGGTTTTAAATTTCTCCTAAGTGTTAGACTTCTAAATACTTTATACACATTAACTCTTTTAATTTTGCATAACTGTCACCATCTACATTTAATAGGTAAGGAAACTGAGTCACAGAGCGCTTAAGTAACTCACTTGAATTAGTACTCTCCAGAGAAACAGAACTAGGAGATTGTGTATATATATATTAATATATATATATATATAATTTTTTATATATATATACCTAGGCACCTCTCCACTTCAGCTTTTTTTTTTTTCCACTTCTGCTTTTTAAAGCAAATGTTTATTGGGTCTTTCTGGGAGAGTATAGAATCAGCTTGACTCTGTGCCTGTATTTGTTGGGCATCTATTTGGGTGCGAATCGGGTAGACCCCTTAAATTTCGCAAAAGGGACTGGCCCTCTCTTCCATTCATTTGATTAATGAAGTCTGCAGCTTCCTCATTCACTTGTAATCCTTATTTTTGCCAGGGAATATTAATTGTCTGCTGCTCAACTTTTCTCAAAACCTTTGTGAAAAAGAAGTGTCTGATATTCTTGGAGAATTACATAAAAGATAATCCGTTTGACATTTCCTTCAAGTTCCTTAAAATTGACCCCTAGATCCTCAGGCTGGGAGACTGGTAGATAGACCCCATTACTTGTGGCCTTGTAGAATTGTTCTCAACAGCTCTGTGTCCTGAGCCCTGGGTGCACCTCCAGGCATGCCACCAGAAGGAAGTCCCTGAAAGTACTCTCTGCCATTACCGTGAGAGATTTTTATCTCAGGCCTCTGTGCCTTTTCAGAAACCCCTGATACACTACTAATGATAAATGCTCTGAGGTTTGGAACTAATTATGTTTCTAAAGTTTGTTCTGGCCGGTTGCTAGTATGTCTATAATGGAATGTACAAGCTGATGCTGTGTGTTGAATGTCTTCTTACCCCTGTCTTCTGCACGTGGCTCGGGGCTCTGGAACCTGACCCGTATGGACTGTATCAAGGGGATTCTCTGCCCTCAGGCTTCCATTGGATTTGGGCCATGAGAAGTGTCAGAAGGAGATCTAAAGGCAAGGAGAGAATGAAACTAGGTACTTATTCCCTAAGCTCTCTGCAGCCCAGCACCACAGGTTGGCTCCTTCCTTTTGTAGGTCCACAGCTCCTATGGAGCATCCCCTCCCTGCGGAGCTCTTTCTCTGGGTACGGGTAACCACTCCCCACCTTGCCCTTCAGGTCTAGAGTAGGAATAAAATTCCTGGCGGAGGTTTTTTGGTTATTTTCCCAGAGGCACTCCACTTACCCACTTTTTTCGTTTCTTAAATCCTTCCAGCACTTTTACAAATAGTCCCTTTATTAAACTCTCCTTAATGGATTCAATTTGAATGTGCCACAGATTCCTGCTGAGACCCTGACTGATAGACTCTAGCAACTGCTGGGCACTGACTAATCACCTCTTATTTTTATTGTGCCCTATTTTATTTATGGATTTATCTTTTTTTCCTCTGAGATAAACCCCTCTGTTCTATAAAGCACCTCAAAATATTCTTTAGCAAAGAGTCAAAGTGTAAATTTAAAATGCATCTGCAAATAAATATGCTAGGTCCTCTACTTTATGCTGGGATGAAAAGACAATTAAGGCTTAGTCCTTGAGGAGATCACTATCTGTGAGGAAGACATTCAAGGAAGCAAATAATCGCAGTGCATTGTGCTGATTTACAAAGAAGATGTAGGCAAAGTTCTCTGGAGACCTGCTGTGTTCCTTACTGAGCTCAGAGAAAGGGACAGAAACTGGTCAGAGGGACCAGAAGGCACAATGGCCGAAGTGCTCACAAAAGGTGGGGTTGTTAAAAATCTCCCACTAGAATGGCGACAGGCACCCAACATGGAGGGCCGGTTATTTATCTCTCCGAAAAATCCATGTTCTTGCTTGATGTGTTGGGAGTTCCCACTCATGTCCTGTGGGATGGATTATTTATTATTTTTAAAGTCTGTTAATTTTCGGCTCCATAGCTCAGGGGTTAGAGCACTGGTCTCGTAAAGTCTGCTAATTTTCACGCCTTGATTTAGGGAAAAAAAAAAAAAAAAACTTGGGAAATGCAAAATACTTTGTTATTCTCCGAAGATTTATGTTTAACTCAAATGCTACTAATGAGCCTCACAATATGTATCTAATTCCTTCCCCCTTTCATGTACTATAAGGCTTACATAAATCACATGCTGGCTTCATCAAAAGTATTTCTAAAAAGTAAGATAGATTGACTGGGAATATGAGCAGCAGGTAAGTCATGTCTAAGTAGCAGAATACACATATTTCGGTTTCAATAAGAGGTGAAAATTGTAACAGTGCTTTAAAAGGAAATTGTGATTTACTATCTGATCTTGGAATAAGCCTAAGAATGGTCCATCAAGAGGCTACAGGCAGACACAACGTGTCCTGCTATGTGTACTAGAGATGGCTATTTATTATCTGTCTCAGGTGTTTAAAAAAAAAAGACTGAGTGATCAAAATCTCTGAATTGTTTAATTTTGGATTAATCAGAAGATGAAACACGGGCTCTAGGTCTTTCATCAGCCTTCAAAATGAGTCCTGACCTAGTCTGCTAACTTAAAAATAAAACCGAATGCAAACCTTCCCTGCTGTGTGAAAAGGTTTGGCTAGCGGGCCTCCTGGACTTTTTTGTCTGTTGGGTTTTTAATGAGGACCAAAGTCTGGGTTCTAGAACATTGTGAATTTTGATTACAGTGGGGTTCCAGCCTGGTTGGAATGCAGGAAATGTCAGAAACCTTGTGAGCTCACCAGCCAGCTTCTAGATGAAAGGCATGGGAGAAAGCTTCTCAAATGCTGCTCAACTCTTGGTTTTTATCCAAACCCAAACTCTAAACCCACAAAGGTTCAGTAAGCATAAAACTCCAGCCAATCATTGGCTTTGTAAAATGCCAATTCCTCTTTTAGCAAACAATTATAAGGCATAATTGCTAGTAGAGAAAAATCAATTGACCTTCTTAGATTTTTAATTGCCCATTTTATTTTGCTTCCTCATAAGTATCAAGAAGATGACATTGGATTTAGTGCAATATTATGTTTCTGTTAAAATCTTGACATCTCGAAAGCGAGGAGAAGCCTTAATGGTCTCCCATGATCAAAGTGCCCGTTGACAGCTCTGATCTCCAGGGAAAGCATGCTTCAAGAGTATACTGAAGCTAGAAAGTGCTCAGTTTCTTAGCTTTTCTCTGGAGACTTCTGCAGATCATGCCAATTAGTGACTTGATGGTTGGTTTGCATATATAGATAGACATCGAGACATAAGGATCATTCCAGGCAGTGATCACTGAGCCACTCAACTATAAGATGTCTATAATTAAACCTAACACTCATCCAATTTAGAGTAGATAACCCTTGGTCAAAATAAATAGCAAGATGGTACTATTGTGATCATGTATGTTGATGCTGCTGTGATAGGGCAATGGATCTCAGAATCTTAACTTTTTCAACCTATGTGGTGAGACAGAAGTTCTCTGGGCCAGTTTGGTTTTGTTTGTCCCGACAAGATGAGGAGAAAGGGTATATCAGCAGTGTGTGTCTGTGTTGGGGGCGGGGGGGAGTAAATATTCTGTTTTTTATTTGAGTATAGTGGACACACAATGTTACATTAGTTTCAGGCATAAAACTTAGTGATTGGACAAGTCTATACATTATGCTGTGCTCATCAAGAGGGTAGCTCCCATTTGTGACTATACAACACTGTTACAATATCATTGACTGCATTCTCTATGTTGTGCCTTTCATCCCCATGACGTAGTCAGTCCACACTTGGAAGCTTGTACCTCCCACTCCTCTTCATCCATTTTGCCCATCTCGCCACCACCACCCCCTCTCTGGCAACCGTCAGTTTGTTCTCTTTATTTATGGGTCTGTTTCTGCTTTTTTCATCATTCTTTATTAGAAGATAAATGATACGGCATTAGAAAAGATAAACTGAATTGATAGCTACTTTTTATTAAATATAAATTAGCCACTTACTGTTCCTTCATTTTTTTAATACTTATTGACCCTTTAAGCCCTGTGCCAGGATTCTGTAACAAAGGTTAGCTCTTGTTCTTAATATATAAATACCCTGAATGGTAAGCACAAAGTACTAGGGGAGTTCCCACAAGGAGCAGCGAACAGAGATCAGAGAGAGGGAGTATTCCCTATTTCTTAACATTTGGCTGGCTGTATTCCATCATAGTCCTGGCTTAGCTGCCTAGGTTTTGTTTTGTTTTGTTTTAAGAATTTTATTTATTTATTTGAGAGAGAAAGTGAGACAGCACAAATGGGGGAGCCATAGAGGGAGAAGAGGAGGGAGAAGCAGGCTCCCCCATTGAGCAGGGAGCCCCACCTGGGACTTGATGATGACCCATCATGACCCAAGCAGATATCCAATGCACTGAGCCACCCAGGCACCCCGGCTGCATAGGTTTGAGTATAACCCTGGGATATCCAATTTCCCAGACAATGATTGAGAAAAGACAGCAAAACAGATTCAAAAATAGGAAGAAAGTATGAAGTCGTGTTTTCATAATTTCCCTTCCCCTGCTTTCTTAAAGCACTGAGGTTTACTTGGATTAAAGTGCATTTTAAATAGGAGGGAGACCCATTGTAAACTGTGACACACCTCAGTTTCATCCCTAGCCTCTGAAGCCTGAAATCTGCTTTTTAGAAAAACACACAATTCTTTACTATGAAACTTTGTTTTTCAAACTGACATGTAGGGTGAATTCTGTTGTTGTTGTTGTTGTTGTTGTTGCTTAAGATTTTTATTAATTTATTTGACAGAGAGAGAGAGACAACGAGAAAGGGAATACAAGCAGGGGATTGGGAGAGGGAGAAGCAGGCTTCCTGCTGAGCAGGGAACCCAATGCAGGGCTCGATCCTAGCACCCTGGGATCATGACCTGAGCCCAAATGCAGACACTTAATGACTGAACCACCTAAGTGCCCCTAGGGAGACTTCTTTCCTAGGAGTCCACCAAGGCTTTGAGGACTGGAAGTTTTATGATTAAATTTTCAAAATCATTTTAAAAATTAGTAAAATAAGCAGAGTGGCGCAGAGGAAGCGTGCTGGGCCCATAAAAATTAGTAAAATATATCCTGGCTTATTTGGATGGCTCCTTTTTTTTCACTTTCCACTTGATTTGTGACCCGATTTGCAGTTGTCTTTGCAATTGTCTGTTGTGATTGCTGAAAGAGACAGCATTTTACTTTTAGTACTGTGTTGTTGTTGTTTTTTTAACTTAAGTGCTCAGGTGGCCACTGATGTATTTCAGTTCACCCATGGTTTTCCCCACCCCCCCTCTTTTAAATGGTGGAGGAGTATTTCTTGGTTTTGAGAATGACTGCTGTAAAACATTTTGGAGTTGGTATAATGGAATTTGGGATCTATGCAACTGAGTCCTGTGAAGATTGACCCAGAGGGCACATTTCAAGTCATAAGGTAAAAAGAGATGCTTATTTCTATTTTCCTCAAGTGAAAGGTAGACGTGTGAGTATAGATATTGAGCACTGAATGTCTGCCCGTCTTTCTGCCAAGAATTCTACATACTTCCCCTTGCTGAATCCCCAAACCTTATGAGACAGCTATTAACCCTGTTGTGATGAGGAGGAGTTCAAGTTCAGAGAGTTTCAGTCTCTTGCACAATGTTACATTGTCGGGATTAAAATCCAGCCTCTTTGACCCAAAAGGGCACAGTTGTTTGCCATATGGAAGTGATAGATACAAAGGACAGAAAGCGAAGGGAGGGCAAATAGGTCTTTTAGCTTTCAAATTTAAGTTAACTTTGTAATATCATCTAATTCTTTGTAATCTAAATAATACCTGTATTTCAAAGAACTATACTTGTTTATTGCTATAGTCGGCAATGAAAACTATACTGTCCCTCAGCAGTGGGGTCTGCATATTTCCCTACTGCCGACCTCTTAGATGCTTTCCAGTGTAGCTTAGAATGTTGTTATTTCCCCATTTTTACATTGTTAATTCTTAAAGAGATATTATATTAAAAGGTTGCTAAGACCTAGATGTTTTTTTATGTTCCTGAGACATCTTAAACATTTCATGGCTCAGCTGCATTTCAATAAATTTGGCCTATTTTCCCGACTTCTTAAAATTCTGCCAATGTTTATATAATTAACTCCTGCCACGGTAAGACTGCTACTGTTCTCTGGATAGCATTTCTGTGATTTATTGTCATACGGTCTCCTAAACTTTAGGTTGATTTCATTGTACTTGGGACTAAATAGGAGAAAATGTTTTTGAGAAAACTCTAGATGTGGATGTAGTGCAATATTCTTATTAATTACTACAATAAAATGAGGAAAAAGAATATAACTTTATTATTTAACTGCAAAGCTCAGGGTTTTACAATGAGGGTGACTTTGAGTATGAGAAGCCCTCCAGAACAGGGACCAAAACCTTTATCAGTAGTCGGTGGATGTCTCTTTATTTACTTTTGGTATATCCAGAACACTTGATGGTCTTATTTATTTGACAGCTTGTTTTGGATTTGGCCACATGACAACTATCCCCTGAGGTATGAGTTTTACCAATTAGGAATTTTGAGAGCAGAGGATTCCACAGAGAGATGCAAACCCGTGTAGCCATCTTGGGTTCAGTGTGGGAGAAAAATACTCACTGCTAGGAGATACAGAAGGTGAAAACTAGCTTGCTGTGGAGAGGCAGAAGAAAGAAGAAAAATTGAAATGCAAAAGAAGATGAGACATTTCTGTAAAATTAGGAAAGAGGTAATCAGAAGCTTCCACAAATCATTTGGGTCTTATTTGTTAAGTAATTGCTTATGTGTATAATTGTTCACTCACCCTAAACCCCCAAAGCAAATTAAGTGGGTGTTTTCACCTCTCTTTGTATACATTATGCTTTGTTCCGATTTTACACATTCTTTGAATCGAATACCCTGGAAATTTGTCTAAATAAGTAATTCTAGGTTTTCACACAATAGTTTTGAAGTAGAAGAGACTTATGGCGTGAAGAAAGAGAAACTGAAGAGAAATGTGTGGAATCCACATGTAAAGGGGGCATCAACGTGAAGACTTGGGGAAAATTAAAGTGTTTGTGGGGTTTAGAATGAATAGTAACATGGGAATTAACATTTATTGAGCATCTTCTAGATGTCAGGCACTATACTGAGCTGTACGGACATAGGAAAAAACAGACTTGGACCCTGTCCTCCTATGAGGATATTAAGAAAGAGACAATGGCAAAGTAATTACAATTAGAGAGTTTTGGAAGTAAAGTACAGGGTGCTAAGAAAATACATACAGAGGGAATTTAGTCTCATCTAGGAATTCTGGGTGGTGTCACTAAAAAAAGGATGAATGCTACTCAGTCAAAACAATGGAGTTGTGAGGAGGTAAAGGAGCAGTGGAGTTGTATGTCCAGGTAGGCATACCCTCTACCTCCGTGAAGGAGAGAGGTAACAAGAAACATAAATACCTAAGTTCAAACTGAAAAGAGCTATAAAGAACCAATGGACCCTTGACTAGAGGACCTATTTGATAAAGGGGTCTGTGAAGACCTCCTTGAGGAAGTGACAGTCCAGATGAAATCTGAAGAATGTGGAAAAATTCAGCTATGGAAAGAGCTGGGAGCAAGGTGATTCAGGTGGAAAAGACAAGACGTGAGAAGACCTTGAGAGGAGACAGTCCTTGGTATATTTAGGGAACAGAAATTAGGTCAGAGTCCCTGAGCATGGTGTGTTAACAGAAGAGAGTAGCTTGAGATAGAATTAAAGAGGAAGGCAGGGGCCAGATTTAGCAGGATTGGTCGACTCTGTATAGTTTAGAGGGGGAGTGTTTGGGGAGTTGTTGACAGGTGGCTTGACAACACGGATAGAAACCTCACAGTAAATGAAAGATGAGGAAATGGAGGCTATGAAAAATTAAATAGGTCCCTAAATGTTTTTGCACACTGTAAATGACAGAGCCAGCTTTTGAACCTTAGCTTACTTAACCACAAAGCTCCTGCTCATTGGGAAGTTATATGTGAGTGAGTCACTTAGACTAATGATTGACAAGGAAGTGCCCTGAGAGAAAACTGTTCAGAGAGAACTTTGGGATTTTTCACAATCCCCTCTCCCTAGAGAAGGACCCCATAAATGGACACTGTTAGATGTTTTGGAACTGGCTGCACCCAGATCAAATGCTAAAGGAAGAACAAACTGTAAAAAAAAAAAAAAAAAAACCACCAAAAACCTAAAAACCCTTCAAAAAGTCCATACACAGATGATCCATTTAAGGTCTCTTTATTTATTTAAATATGTGAAGGCAAAAAGGACATTTTTTTGGACTGTGCAATGTTCTCATATTTTAGAAATGCAAATGAAATAGATTCTTCCCTCCTTTCTTACTTCTTTGTAGTCCACTTGTCACTTGTTTCTTTTTAAGTGTTGTGTCTTGGCTTTTGGAGTTCCCCTAAAATTATGTTGTGTCCTTTATTGATGGTGACAGTCCAGTACATAGGAACTGGCACCTGCTTCCCAGTTCCCCATCTCTGTTGGCACAAAAGGGTGTCTTCCACTGGGCACCTTGGAATAGTGATCAGGCATGGAGTGGGGTCATGGCCAATGAAGAGCTCGATTACACTAAGGTGGCTTTGGCTGTTTTCTCAGTTGGCTTCTTGAAGAATCTTCCTGCTTAAGAAAATACCACTGACCATTTCCCAGAGTCTTTAAAGAAAGAAGAATGAATTAAATCATTCGGTAGGGGCAAAGAGCTTGAACTAAAAACACAGCCTAATCATTGTGGTGAACACCGTCTGTTCACTGGTGATCTGGGCAAGTGAGGGAGTCCTGGAGACCTGACAGCTGGCTGGCAGATTTCTGAATGAGTGAGGAAATTTTCCAGTTCATCTGTGTAGAATTTAGTCCGACATTACAACATTAGGCTACCCATCTGCAGCCTGCAATTGGTATAGACAAGAGAATCACTATGACTTTGTGGAGACAAGCCACAAATCTGGAACGAGGCAGACTGGCATGCCTGTTTGGGGTTGGCAGGGCTGAGGTTTAGTCTATTGTTGCAGGCCTGCTTGCCAAAGGAGAGTGAGAGTCCGATTGCATCAGGCACTCATCGCACACAATGTCTTCGAATGGACAGAATGTGGGGAATGAACTGAGAAACTCTGACTTTATGAAGGCGGCTGTTCACACTTGCTTGCCGTTTGAGCCCTTCCTAATGGGCTGGTGTCTTTTCACTCCAAAGGCCATTCATTACTGGAGTTGGATAGCTCTGTTTGGATGCTGATATCAGTTTATGGGTTATTATATCCATTTGCAAATCATGACTCAAAAGAGGAAACTCTGGGATGCGAAACACTCCATATGCCCATAAATCACAAATTGAATCAAAGTTGGCATCATGAAAGTGATTGTGTTGGGAGTTGGAAAGCCTCAGTCAGCCAACCTTTATTGAACCTCTGATATTATAGGCTACAGTACTTGGGGGACTGCAAAGGAAATAAAGAATATGGAAGGGTATATGCAGAAAGGAACTTGGAGGTCATACAGTACAAATGCTTATCTCAAATAGAAGACTTGGTTCTTTGCCATTGGGCTTGTTTTTTAAATGGGATGATAACTTTAAAAAAAAAAAGGACCTGTGTGTTGGCTCAAATAGAACAAATAGAATCTTCATTTTTTGTATTTCAGCAAAGCTGATGGGTTGATTCTAAAATGGTTATACTATTAGTGATACTAGAGAAAAATAATAAAACCGGTTGCAATTTATAGAGCTCTTACCAAGTGTCAGTCACTAAATTTATAAGCATTGTGTCATGAATCTTCACAAAACTCTGAGGTAAAAATTAGCATTCGTTTCCATTAAAATGTGCAAGGGTTTTGAAGTGCACCTAGATTTTGTGACTTGCCCAAGATCAGAGAGGAGAGCAGTGGACAGAGCCAGCACTTAAATCAGGTGGAGAGCCTCAGCTGCTCTCTACAGTGGGAGGGGAAAGTCAACGTGGAGGCATAAAAAGGAGATGAATACCTTTTCCAGCACTTCTGAGCAGTGTAAGCTAGGACAAACCTTTTTGACTCTGAGTCTCAGTTCACTCATTTTAAGTGGAAAAATAGTGGCCTCTAAACCCATACAGTGGTTGGAGACACGTACAGAATAACGTATGTCAACTTGTTTAAAAATGCAGCAGCATTAGTAACATGATCTTTGATTTAGGCGATACACATGAGTTGAGTGCCTCCATTGTGGTCAGCACTTGGTAGCACAGCGTTAGAATAATGAGATGTGGTGCCGGCCACGGAGAACTCAGCTTGGTGTGGGAAGAGGTAAGCACATGATTCCATTGTGGTAATTGCCCTGGCATCAAGAGCAGAAACTAGAACACTGTCTGGAGAGGTTGAAGATGACTTTATAGAGGAAATCTTAGCGTTTTGACAGATGGAGAAGTAGGATTATGTCTGGCCAAGAAAACATCATAACGAGAAGGAGAGATAAAAGCAACATAATGTTAGCATAAAAGCGACGCTGAAAAAAATATATATATATATTGGATTGAAGTATAGTTAACAGACAGTGTTATATTAGTTTCAGGTGTACCACATAATGATTCAAATATTCAAATGATTCAAATATAAAATATATTTTTAAACAGGTTTTTTATTTTAGACTTATAGAACAATTGTGAAAATAATATAGAAAGCCTGTCTCACGCTAGTGCAGTTAGAGGCGCCGCAGCCATGTCTGCCCACCAATGGATGGTTATGAGGAACTGCTCCAGCTTCCTGACTCAGAGAAGCCAACAGACATGCAGCGCTGAGCCCAGTAACCCGAAGTCTCACATCTCCTTCTTCTATTAGGGACTGATTCACTGCAAGACTGTTGAGTATGGAGCCTGGTGGGCAGAGGGAAAGGTGTAGTGGTGATCTTGAAGTGCAGATCCCTCCAGTGAAAGCCCGCCACCTCCTACATGCAAACCGTCATTAACAAGACCACTTGGGCCACCCTCAGCAACATCGGACACATGATCTACAAGAACAGTTACAGCCCAGACCTGTGCGTGGCTGCAGTTTACGGAGCCAGTGCCATACCGTGCAGCCAGAAGCCTGTGAAGTGAAGTGAGGCCCATCCCACCAAGGGCTCTGGAGCACCTGCCCGCCCTCCCCACCTTCAAAGCAATAAATATGTCAACCACCTAGAAAAAATAGTACAGAGATTGACATGGACTCCATTCCCAGATTCCCCAGATTATTATCTTACATTAGTATGATAAAATTACCGCAGTTAATGAAGCAGTATTGATACCTTATTAACTGAAGCCAACCCAGTTTCCATAATTTTTACCTTATGTCTTTTCTGGTCTGGGAACCAATCCAGGATACTACTTTGCATAAGTAGCAATTCTTCTGCATGAGCAATTTGTTTATTGTCACCATTTATTTATTCAATTATTTATATATATCGGTGTGGACCCATGGATCTTTATTTTATACTTCGTATTATAACCCAGTACTCCTTTGTTTTGTTGCTTAAATTATTCCAGCCTTGGCCATTGAGAGCTTCTTCGGTTGATTCGTCTGACCCTTTGACTTATTCCTTTCATTATTATTTCCACTCCCCCTTACTTTCTCGCACACTGAATGCTTCAGGTTCATCCTGTATATTTTGTATTTTTTATTTTACTGAATGCTTCATGTTCATCCTGGTTTTTTTTTAAGATTTTTTAAAAATTTATTTATTTGACAGAGATCATAAGTAGGCAGAGAGACAGGCGGGGGGCGGCGGGGAAGCAGGCTCCCCACTGAGCCACCCAGGCGCCCCCATCCTGTATATTTTGTCCTAGAATCTATCCTTTCTCCAAAGATTCCTGGTTCCTTGTTTTGGAGAATGGTATTAGAAATCAAGATCTGGAGGCTAGGTGT
Source organism: Mellivora capensis (assembly GCA_004024625.1). Taxonomy (NCBI): domain Eukaryota; kingdom Metazoa; phylum Chordata; class Mammalia; order Carnivora; family Mustelidae; genus Mellivora; species Mellivora capensis. The sequence goes on along the minus strand of PISX010004625.1, from coordinate 49,430 downwards.
ACTTGTTTCTGCTGCAGTGTCATTGCTTGCAGGCTTGATGGAGAAAGGAAATGAGTATGTATAGACAGTATAGATGCTCATATATATGTATGTGTGTGTGTGTATATATATATATATATATATAACTGTATCAATATTGAGCTAAACATGACTTTGTACTCACATGGCCAACTTCAGTGCCATTATACCATGAATCATTCTAGATTTCTTCTCTTGCAGATTTTTTGGGATTTTAGACATGGTAATTATGTCAAATAATAGTTGCATTTCTTCCTTTTCACCATGTATAGCTTTTATATTCAGGTTATGTGGTGCTAGCTAGGGCTTCCACTAGGTATTGAATAGGAATGATGAGAGAAGACATCCTTGACTTCTTTCTGATCTTAGGGAAGAAACATTCAGCTTCTCTCCATTAAAAATGATGCAGAGGGGCGCCTGGGTGGCTCAGTGGGTTAAAGCCTCTGCTTTCGACTCAGGTCATGATCCCAGAGTCCTGGGATCGATGCTCTCTGCTCCGCAGGGAGCCTGCTTCCTCCTCTCTCTGCCTGCCTCTGCCTACTTGTGATCTCTGTCTGTCGAATAAAGAAATAAAATCTTAAAAAAAATGATGCAGAATGTTGGTTTTTGTTAGTTGTTCATTGTCGAGTTGAGAAAGTTCTCTTCTATTCCTGGTGGGTTGTTTTTGTTTTTTTTTTAATCATAAATAAGTGTTAGATTTTGTCAAATGCTGTTTGGGTGTTGATTGATAATATCATATAATTTTTCTTTAACCTGTTGACATGATGGATTACATTAACTGATTTTTGAATGTTGAATCTTTCTTGCATACTTGGAATGAATTTCATTGGTTGTAGTGTTTGTTTTTAAACATTAGCAAACAGAATTCAATAATATTTAATTGAGGATTTTATGTCTATGTTTATGTGAATTATTCTCTGTAGTTGTTATTATTTTTTTGGTAATGCTTCTACCTGATTTTGTTAATAGGGCAATGTTGTCTTTATAGGATGAGTTAGGAAGTCTTCTCTCCGCTTTTATTTTCTGAACTTGATTATGAAGAATCAGTATTATTTCTTCCTTAAATGTTTTGTAGAATTCACCAGTAAAACCATTTGGGCTTGGTACTTTCCTTTTGAGGAAGTTTATTAATTGAGACAATTTCTTTAATAGAATTTTTTCAAGTTATTTATTTCTACACATGAGTTTTAGTAGTTTGTATCTTCCAAGAAATTGGTCCATTTCATCTAAGTTATCCCATTTGTGGACACAAAGTTGTTCATGGTATTCTTTCATTATCCTTTTATATCTTTGAGATCAAGAGTAATGAAAACTCCTTTCTTTCTTCTATTGTTAATTCGTGTCTTTTTTTTTCTTTGTCTTTAAAAAACAGCTTTTCTATATTGTTTGCCTGTTTTAAATTTCATTGATTTCAGCTCTAATTTTTATTTTTTTTCAGCTTGCTTTATGCTTAAATTACTCTGATTTCCTAAAAAGGAAGATTATATTATTGATTTTGTACCTTTATTCTAATATATGTATTCAATGTTATAAATTTCTTTTTAAGCACTGCTTTTGCTACATCCCACATATTTTGATAAATTTTATTTTTATTTTCATCTAGTTCAAATACTTAAAAATTTCTCTCAAGAATTCTTTGAGTCATGTATTATCTAGAAGTCTATTGTTTAATTTCCAAATATTTGGGGGATTTTCCTGCTATCTTTCTATTGTTAATTTCTAGTTTAATTCCATTGTGGTCTGAGATTATATTTTGTATGGTTTCTATGCTCTTTTTGTGGAGTGTTTTATGGCCCAGAGTGCGGTCTGTACTTATAGGTATGAGCGGAGAAGAGTGTGTATTCTCTTGTTGTTGGATGGAATATTCTATAAATGTCAAGTAGAGCAAGTCAAATGATAGTGATGTTAAGGTCAACTATATGCTTACTGATATTCTGGCGGCTTGATCTATTACTGACAAAAGTATGTTGAAGTCTCTGACTGTAATAGTGGATTTATCTATTTCTCCTTGCAGTCCTATTGATTTTTGCCTCATACATTTTGATGCTTTCTTGTTAGATGCATACATGGTTAAGATTTTTGTATCTTCTTAGAGAACTGATGACTTTATCATTACGTAATGCATTTCTTTATCCCTGATAATCTTTTTGTCTGAATGTAGATTTGTCAGATTTGTTAGTATACCTACTCCAACTTTTTCAATTAGTGTTAGCATGGTATGTCTTTCTCAATCTTTTTTACTTGTAACTTACCTCTGTCTTTATATGTATTTTTTTAAAGATTTTATTTATCTATTTGACAGAGAGAGAGAGATCACAAGTAGGCAGAGAGGCAGGCAGAGAGAGAAGAGGAAGCAGGCTCCCTGCTGAGCAGAGAGCCCCTTGTGGGACTTGATCCCAGGACCCTGAGATCACGACCTGAGCTAAAGGCAGAGGCTCAACCCACTGAGCCACCCAGGGGCCCCTCTCTGTTTTTATATTTAATGTGGGTTCCTTTAGGCAACATAACGTTGGGTTTTGTGTTGTTTATCCACTTTGACAATCTTGGTTTTTAATTGGTATATTTAGATCATTCACATTTAAGGTGATCATTGATATAGTCATTAATATCTACTGTGTTTGTATCGGTCTTCTATTCATTACCCTTACCATTTTTTCCCCTTAATTTCCTTTTTTCTCTGGTCTTAACTGAGCAATTTTAATGATTCCATTCTATCTTCTCTCAGCATTACAATTATACTTCTTTTTTTGTTTTTTAAAGATTTTATTTATTTATTTGTCAGAGAGAGAGAGCACAGAAAGGCAGAAGGAGAAGCAGGCTCCCCGCTGAGCAAGGAGCCAGATGCCAGACTCAATCCCAGGACCCTGGGATCACCACCTGAGCCTAAGGCAGACACTTAACCAACTGAGCCACCCAGGCATCCCTATACTTGTTTTTAAATTGTTTTTTGCCCTAGGGATGCCTGGGTGGCTCAGTCCTAAAGCATCTGCCTTTGATTCAGGTCATGATCCCAGCATCCTGGGATCTAGCCCCACATTAGGCTCTCTGCTCAGCGGGCAGTCTGCTTCTCCATCTCCAGCTCCCCGTGCTTGTGTTCCCTCTCTCGCTCTTTCTCTCTTTCTGTCAAATAAATGAATAAAATCTAAATAAATAATAGTTTATTGCCCTAGAGTTTACATATACGTTTTTAACAATCGAATTCCATGTTTAAATAATACTGTGGTTGTTTCACATGTAGTATAGGTACTTTATAACAGTCTTCCCAGTTCCTCCCTTTGTGCTATTGTTGTCATTTACTTCACTGAGTCATGTGTTATAGTTATCCAATACATTGTTACTATTATGACTTTATACAGTAATTTTTTAGATCAGTTAAGAATAATAAAAGTAAAATTATGTATTCCTTCTTCTTTGTCTTCTTGTTTTTTGGTAGATCCAAGTTTCTGACCTATATCTTTTTTTTTTTTTTTTTTTTTTTTTTTTTTTTTTTTTTTTTTTTTTTTTTTTTTTTTTTTTTTTTTTTTTTTTTTTTTTTTTTTGCATAAAAACCTTTTTTGGATTTCAGGGCAAATCTGTCAATGCTGAATTCCCTCAATTTTTTATTGTTTAGGAAATTCTTTATTTCTCATTTTCTTGTAAAGAATAATTTTACTTGCTATAAAATTCCAGGTTGGTAATTTTTTTTTCTTTCTATACTTAGAATATTTCACTGTACTCTCTTCTTCATCATATAACTTCTGATGAGAAGTCCACTGTACTTCTTATGCTTGTTCTTCTGTTGGTAAGTTATTACTTTTTTTCCTCTGTCATGTTTCAAGATTTTCTCCATGTCTTTGGTTTTCTGCAGTTTTAATATGATATGCCTAGGGTGTGTTTATGTATGCATGCACACACGCACATATGGGGGGATGTGGTTTGCAATTATTTTGCTTTGTGTTTGTTGAACTTTCTGGACCTGTGGTTTGGAATCTGTCATCAGTTTTGAAAAGTACTTGGAAAGTTCTCCGTTTTTTTTTTTTTCCCTTTTTCATTCTCATTTTCCTATTATGTGTATGGCGCACCTTTTGAAATTATCCCACAGATCCTGCACATTTCATTCTATTTTTTTAAACTCTTCTTTCTCTTTGCATTTCACTTTTTAATTTCTTTTGACCTATCCACAAAATCACACATTCATTCCTCAGTTGTGTTAAATCTATGTTAAGCTTATCAAATGCATTCCTTTATTTCTGTTATCCTTCTTTTGATTTCTAGCATTTCCTTTTGATTCTTTCTTAGATTTTTCTTTCTTTTCCTTGTTTTACTCATATGTTCTTGTGTGTTGCCTACTCTTTCCATTAAGGTCCTAACATATGAATTATAGTTATTTTAAATTCCTTTTCTGATAATCCCCAAATTCGTGCCATTGGTAGTTCTGGTTCTGATGATTTTTTTTTTTATTTCTTCAGACTGTTTTTTTCTCTTGGATGCCTTAATTTTTTGCTGCTGTTGTATTGTTGTTGAAAGCCAAATGTATTTTATCAGAAATAGTATATAGGTATTTAGTATAAGGATTTATGTAAGCTGGCTAGGAATTTGGTTGGGTTTAATATTTGCTTTAGCTATAGGTGCTAGAGATTTTAAATCTCTCTAGTATCTGTGTTTTTGTCTCCTTATTTGACCTTGGACTTCCCTAAGTACTTTTCCTTGTGGAGTTTGTGTCTTCTTGTTCTTTCAGCTGCAGTCCGTTGTTACTATCCTGGAGTCTTGGTCTGGTGATATGTTATGGGGAGGGGGAACACTCTATAATTCTTTGATTAAATCTGTTTTATACAGCCTGTGTCTTGGGGGTGTAACTTTGGTGTCTTTCCAGTAGTATAGCTTTCCCCAGGCCTCCACCTTCTACTTATTTGCCTGGCTGCAGTGTTCCCAGTCTATTTCCTTGAGACCTGGACCCCTGTTCACTATGTTTTCATCTTCTTAGATGAGACCAGAAGGCTAGAGGAAGCTGTAGTGGGAGAATGCCCTTTCCCAGTAGGGAAAAGTTCTGAAAAACCCCTTTCCCCTGGAGTGCAGACTTTTTTATGAAGAAATCTCTGCTCATATTTCACAATAATTACTCTTTCCCTTCCCTGGCCAGAGCCCTTGAGGGGATCTTTCTTAGATCTTCACCATGAGAACCTGGTGAGTTTCTTAGTGGTAAAACCCATGAAAGTGTGTTCCCCAACTCCCAAGACTTCAGCCTCAGGAATGTCTCCCTCTTCAGCTAGCCCACCCTCAGTCTCCAGCAGCTCATCAAAATTACCATTTAACTATTATTCCCATGTAAGTTTTCCTACCGGTTTATGGCTCCAGTGGGCTTCTGTTCCAGATAAGATCTTGGTCATGTTTTTCTATTTCTCCACCTTTCTACATTATAGCTTGCCCTGAGTAGTACCTCAGTTCTCTGATGATTCCAAGAAAAGTAATTTTCAGTTTTTTTTCAGGTTTTACTTGTTATAAGGATGGGAATGATGACCTTAAGGCTCTTCACTCTGTTAGGAGTTGAAATTGGAAGTCCAAGAAGATAATTTTCCTGTCCCTCGCACATAGAAGTATGAAGAGGGGAAGGGAAGCAAGACTGGGGAAATAGGTCTGGTCTCACTTTTCCAAAGCCTTTTGTGCCAGGTTCAAGGTTTGGACTATTTGCTGCAGGCCAGAAATGGGCAACGTTGAAGAATTTTAGCTGGGCAGTGACACAGCTGAAGGCTCACACTGGTGGCAGCATAGGCATTCCTCTCCTGGGGACTGAAGGCTGGGGACAGACACGATCTGGTCAGGCTGAGACAATTGTATCACGCATTCTTTTCCCATTTGGGTATCTGGGGTGGATTTAATGCTATTGTTCAGTTGTGATTTCAACAGGGCACATGTCATTGTTTACTTTAATTGAAATAGAAAGAAAGCCTTTCATGTTGTCTTGTTGCACGCTGACTTCCCAATGAACTGGGCATAGCCCATGCTGAAATAGTAATTGAACTGAGTGAACTGAATCATTCAGGAGTTTTAGTGCAATTTCAGCTCAGGTTACCTCCAGCAGCTATGCTGGTGGAAATACAGGTTAGAGGTGAATTGATATATTATTTTCTATAAGCCTTACAAAGTCATGTTAATTTTACACTTATGATAAAAGGGAGGCAACAAGAGATAGTCCCTGTCCTGCTACTTTTTTTTAAGGGATTATTATATGCAAAGTTCTAAAAAGAACAATTTATAGCACCATATATATTTATATGGTTAAAGTAACTCATGTTTTGGTGCCTTTGAGTCAACAGTTGTGATACAGTGGAACATTCTCTCAGCAAAGCTCAGGAAATCATTGCATCAGTTGCCGGTGGACTTCTACTCAATGAGCAATACACTGGCAGCATCGGTGAGTCAGGTTCTGTGCTCGGCACCATGGACAGCGATATGAAACTCACAGGGCTGCCTTTAAGGACTGAAAACCTCGTGGGTTAGGCAGGCATTCCATGACCTATAATATCAGTCAGATTGTGGTAAATGATGATAAAAGTAAATACCTTCCTTCGAGTTTTCACTATGAAGCCAAGACCTATGTGCAGCATTTTGTACATGTAATCACAGTTCATTTTTATAGGGACCCTGATATGTTAATACTATTATACCCATTTCATAGATGAGAAATGTGAGGCTCAGAGATCTTCAGTGTTTTGCCCAAGGTCACAGCAGGCAGAGGAATCAGGAATGGAAATGAGATCTTTCTGGCTCTAAAGCTTTCCCTTCCATCTGTTCACTCTACATTAAGGTATAAGAACCCAGAAAGTGTGATTTAATTCTATCTGGATGAGTCAAGAAAAGCTTCACAGATAAGGTGGCATTTAAACTAGATTTTGACAAGAGTTGGATCCTGCCAGGATGGAAAGGAAGAAAGGAGCATATAAAACCGAAGAAAGAGTAAGAGCAAAGGTATGCAAGGGTTTGGGACTGGGGAACCCTGCAGAACGGCAGGAGGATGGTACACAGATGGGATCTGGGGGTAAAGAAGATGAAGGAACAGTGTTTGAATTCCATTGGAAGGCAGGAGTCCCGAGCCACGAAGGGATTCTGGAACAGAAGAGTCAGTGACCTAATCAGATCTGAGTTTTAGCAAGGATATGCTGGAGGTGTGTGGAAGTTGAAGTGCAGGGAATCGAGCCTGGAGGTAGGGAGATCATGTTGAAAGCTGTTACGAAGTACGGGGAAAAGAAGTTATCATTTGAGTGTCCAGTGTGTGTAAAACCATAAGACCTAATTCTTAATACCAAGTTTTAAAAAATTTTTATACAGAGTATCAGAATATTGTAAGTTCCTTTACAAGAGAAAACTTTGATTCCCCCAAGATTTCTAGACATTTGATCTTGATGGTTGTCTTCAGACTCCTATTACTGCTTTTCTTAAACAATGCCAGGGCTCAGGAACCTGAAAGTTAAAACACACCTGCTCATCATTTGCTCATCATATGTTTTGTTTCACAAAACACCTGTTTTTGTGAAAAATTAAATGGATTATATTCACCTAAAATGTGTTTAGAAAGAATAGTTAATAAAGCCCATTTCTGTAGAAGAAGGAAGTCCAAACAGTTCTCTTATGTTTAACTCGTGTCTTTGAAGTTCTTTACAAAGCATGGACACATTTCTTTGTTAGTGATGAAGCTAGAAAGGGTCTGAAAATACAGTGTAGCCTGGAACCGGGGTGAAATGTTTGGGAGAAATCCAGGCACTCACAGTAAGTATCTGTGGACTGTCCCACAGAACTGGCCGTGAGGGACCTCTTCCTTTCTGGGGAGGGTGGCGATGGAGCAGGGCAGTGGGCAGAGTCTGAGAAAAAAGGCCATACTGATTCTGTGTTGCAGGAAAGGACAGGTGTCCCTCAGCCAAGACCTCTTTTTTTTTTTTTTTTTTTTGTCAGAGAGAGAGAGGGAGAGAGAGCGAGCAAGCACAGACAGAGTGGCAGGCAGAGGCAGAGGGAGAAGCAGGCTCCCTGCCGAGCAAGGAGCCCCATGTGGGACTCAATCCCAGGACGCTGGGATCATGACCTGAGCCGAAGGCAGCCGCTTAACCAACTGAGCCACCCAGGCGTCCCAGCCAAGACCTCTTTTAATTAGCAACCGGTCTGCTTGGGATTGGAACGGTCTCTCCTCAAGTGAAGACAGACTGTCCTAGATGGGCCATCTGCTCTGTTTCCTCAGCAATGACCCTTGTTCAGTTCTGACCTTTAGAACCTGCTCCTCTTGATGAGATAAACAATATGTTTGAAGCACCAGAGGTGCTGGGCAGCTTAGCAGAGAAATGATGTTTCATGAAGTGCCATCCTGTGCAGCCATCTGCAGAGACCACTTTTGACCATCCTTGGGGACTATTCCATTTATCCAGGGTTCTGATGCCATCCGTTGGAAACTGTCAGGGTTTTTTGGTTTGTTTTTTTTTGGTTGTTTTGTTTTGGTGTGGTTTCATTTAAAGATGAGCATACCCCACTGCCCCTTTTTTTAGATGGAGCAAGGTTTTTCATTCCTATTCATTGATTTATGAATTAAAGAGTTACTTGAGGTGAATTATTTAATGGGAATATGATATAAAAAAGGATCATGCTTCACATCCTAACAAGTTACTTGTAAACCTGTTTCCTGCCTCCTGTAAACTAGTTATTCAGAACTATAAAGTACCCCACCTCAAGATTAGCTAGAAATTGAGTCAGTGTAAATAAATACATCATAAAAGAATATTTATATTAGTCATTAGCACATAATTTAAAACATTTTAAAATTTTAATTCATTTAAAAGATGCGATGAGACTGACAATATTTAGCACTGACAATAACTACAACCTATTGTTTTAATCCATTTCTGTATATCTTTAATTTTTTTAAATCTGTTCTCTCACAGAGCCACAATACCATTAATATACCTAACAAAGTTAATGATAATTTTCTAATAAAATATTCACTTCATGTTAAAATTTCTTCAGTGGTATAAAAAATGTGTATTTAGAATTGCTCTTACTATATAAGGTCCACTCATTGCCTATGGTTACTGTGTCTCTTAAGCATCTTCTTAAATATTTAGTCTGGAATAGTCTTCCTTCCTTTTCTTTCTCATGCGCTATTGACTTGGAGAAATTAGCCCAGTTGTCCTGTAGAATCTCCTATATGCTGGTCTCGCTTCTTGTGGCATAATCTTCCTCATTCCCTCATGCTCTACATTCCTGAAAAAGGGACTCTCTCTAAGGCTTGCTAGAGCACAGTAATTTTTTTTTTCTAAACTTCATAGATGTGTATTTGAGTCTCAGTTGGAGGCATAGAATGTCTGGTTTCCTCATTTTTGGTAATGCTGAATGATCACTGACTGCTTCAGCTTTGTTTCCAATAGTGTTTGTGTACATTTATGATAGTAGCTTCAAAAAATTTTTTCATTAGACCTTGTAAAATGATGAATTTCTAATTCTAACATTCTTCATGCATTTGTGAGCTATAATTATTCAGGACAGAAAAATTGCCACTCACTGAGTAGGTCAAAAAAGTTATGATCTATGGTGGACTTGAGTTCAGCTGTTTTCCCTAAGAACTCCCCTTCCTTTTCAGAGGGAATGGAAATTAGAGATTGCATTCTGGGTTCTAGGGGTGCTCAGGGCTCCGGACTTGCCACTGCTTCCAGGCACACAGGCAGAACTAGTCAACATGTATTTTTAAACAAGGGAGATAAAAGAATTTTACATTAATATTTCTAATGCAATTTTAAGATGTAAGTTTTTTTGTTTGTTTTTTTTTACTACTTGAACTTTTTTTTTTCCCTGAAGCCCAAAAATTCTTGTTCCTGCTGACATTAACAGAATTACTTGCTCACTTTATCCTACAATATACCGATAATAGTTTAAAAATAGAAACACTAGTGTTAGTACTAAAATTAAGTCTACAGAATATAGTTTAAGATTTCTGTTTCCCTAATTACGAACGAGAAATGAGCATTACAAACACACACCTCAGATGCATCTTAATTAATTAATTAATTAATTTATTTATTTTTGTGCTCTCTTTTCCTGTCTTTTGCCAGTTTTTGTATTAGGTACTTGATCATTTTCTTCTCAGTTATGGGGAGTGTTTTAAATACTAGGGATATCCAAACCCTGTGCTGTAAGTTGCAAACATTTTCCTCAGTTTGTCACTTATTTGCTTATTTTTAGAAGTGAATGTAGCCTCGATATTTTATTGTCCTCATAATAAAATAGAAGATGAAATTTAGAATTGGATTTCTTAACTTCTCCCAGTTTAAAATATTCGCAACTTTTAATGGCCAGGATTCTCCTCCATCTGTGTTTGGGCTCAACACCTTCAAGCCTCAACACCATCTTCTTTGTAGTTTCAGCTTCTTTCCAAGAAACTGGCTTAGCCTGTCCACCATAACCACTCTGTTCCCTGTCATCATGGCATTTTTCTCACGCATACAGAGAATTCTTGCCTTTCATGCCCTGTGTTACTTTGTGATGCTGGTGTTTGCTATCCTTTTATAGACAGTCCAACAAGTTTTGAGGAGAGCCACCATGTTTTGTGGAATAGTTAGCAGCATGAGGAGAAAGCTCATTGATTCTTTTTTTTTTTTTTTTTTGCTTTGTACATAGTATTTACGATGCAAAATTTTTTGTCTTTTTTAGGTAGTAAAAAATATCAAGTTGTTTCTGACCTGCTTCAAGATTTTGAATTAGAGGAATTTTTATCCACACGTGGCTTATAACAGAACACAGCTGTGGTTTGTGTTTTTTTTTTTTTTTTTTTTGACAGACAGAGATCACAAGTAGGCAGAGAGGCAGACAGAGAGAGAGAGGAGGAAGCAGGCTACCTGCTGAGCAGTGAGCCTGATGTGGGGCTCGATCCCAGGACCCTGGGATCATGACCCGAGCCAAAGGCAGAGGCTTTAACCCACTAAGCCACCCAGGTCCCCCACAGCTGTGTTTTTTCTTGCTATGTTTGTGGTTTCTTGTTCTGATCCACTTGATATCCTTACAGGTGTGCAGTGTGAAGAGGAACAGATTCAGTTTTCTCTTACTCCATATGGCTTCTCAGTCAGCAAAACACTATTAAAAAATTTACTATAGACTCTGACTTTTGGATAGAATGGACTAGCTTGTGTATTGATAAGACAAAGTAGAAACAGTAAAATAAAAATAATAATCGTATAAAATGAATTGTTTTCAGGTACCGCTGAGCTGTCATGTCCTTGGGACGTGTAACTTGGGACGCAAGGGTCCCAGTTACTGGAAAGCATGGAAGTGTACTGAGATGAACCAGATGTTCTCTGCCATTCTTGCCCTTGAGGAATCTGCTGAGGTAGAAGTACCCAGGACTGGGGGGCTGAGAAGCTGAGAAGCTAAGCATAATGCAGACTAAAATACTGAGAAGACCTTGAGTTCACAATTTAGTAAGTTTTGACAAATGCATACTATCTTGTAACCAACACTCAAACAGGATATAGAATATATCATCACCCCAGGAAATTCCCTTGTGCTTTGTTCCAGTCAGTACCCTGCAGAAGCTACTACTGTTATGATTTCCTTCACCACAGATTAGATTTGCCTATTCTCAAACTTCTTATAGTGGAATTATAGAGCATGTACTCATTTACGTCTTTCTTATTTTGTCAAACCTACTGTTTTGATACTCATCTATGTTGTTTGTGTCAGTATGTCTTTTGTTTTAAATTGGCTAGTTTACTTTTGGGGAATAAAGGTCCATCCTAAACTGTAACCCAGTTGCCCAGGTCCTTGGGTATCTTCTATGCCTGCCTTACTTATTTACGTCCCCTCTGGGTCCAGACTTTTCTCTGTGCCTCCACTTGGCCTTACGTATACTTCTCCTGTGATACGTACACTGGTTGCAGGCAGAGACGAGGGCTTAACCATTCTTTATCTCCAGGTTTAGCATAGTTTCTATTACATGGGAAATGGCCAGTATATGAAAGACTTGACTAGGATTCTGCTTTTCATGGATTGATCGCCTATAACCTTGGCACTGCCACTCCACATTTGGTCGGCTTTGAATCTCCCTTGTCTTGAACAAACCCTCAAATTTGTTGTCTTAATTTGATCTGTTGAATCACTGCCCAACATTATAAGTGGAAATCTAATCTCTAATAAAACTGTAAACTGATTAACAATATTACTTGGCATGCATTAGTTGCTAAGTAAGGTGGGGGAAAAAGACATGGGGAATCCAAGCGCAATCCTTCTTGGGCCAATCATTGACATCACAGTTCTAACTATGGCCTGCAGCTGAGCCTAGCCAAGTTATAAAACTATTCTTATTATTTCCAAATAACAGCATATTTGGTTTTCTTGTTTTTCATTAAGAAATCTATTCTGTTTTATGTGCACCGTTCCTGTCTTCATCAGAAAATAAGTGCTTTGCAACAAGGAGCTATATCTTCCAGTACTTTTTTCACTTGCCCTAGGACTGAGCTATGGTTTTACACACACTGGACACTCAAAAATATATAGTAAGTGGTGATAATGAGATCAGAACAGAATAATGAATAGATCTAATCCCCGGGGTGCTTGATAACATACAGTGCCACAGAAGAGCTTACAACAACTGTCACTCCTGATAGCAGAGCAAAATGAACAAAAAGATAAAAATCAAAGAGAACATCTGGATAAAAAGTGAGAGGGAGCAACAGAAGAGAAACTTAGCCATAAGAATGTTCTGTAACTGTGGATTGCCAAACTCAAGGGAAAGGTTTAGAAAAATATGATAGGGTCCACTTACAGGGAACTCTCAGTTACCTTAGCAAATGGATTTGGTAATTGGAATTTTTGTTCCTTCTTTTCCTCTGGGAGTGTGTGGATGAAAGTTAATGAATGTGGTAAAATTGCACAGTGTCTTTGAAAATTTCAACTTCTGAAAGACCCATTGCACTACATCTGTGTGATTTGCATGATGGTATGGGGATGGTAAAGAGGACCCAAACCCACCAGATGTTTTCCCTCTGAAGTTTCAGACTCCAGACTTAAGATCACATAACTGAGAAGGAATAAAATGGAAGAAGAAAAATCCTCCAGGTTTATAGCAGTTGATTGTAAGCCAAATTGCATGGCTTTGTGGATAAATCTCACCTGGTAGTCTACTGGGGCGACTTTTCAGATTTGCATACTCGAGTTGCATACCACTGTCTCTAAGTCTCCATCCACTTCATTAGCTTTTCTTACTTCTCATGTTTTCACAAGTTGTTCAAGTAACTACTGCTGAGCAATAAATTACCCCAAACTTAGTAGTGTAAAGCAGTTATTTTATAAAGCTTACAGACTCTGTGGGCCAGAAATTCAGACCAGATAACACAGGATGGACCCTCTCTGCTGTGCAGTATGTCAGTCTTCATGTTCGCTGGGGGTTAGTGAACCATGGGGACAAGCATCTAGAGGCTTTGTTTCTTGTTGTTACCTGATATTTAGGCAGGGGTGACTCAAAGCTGGGCTTGGCCAGGACTGTCTTTATAGTTTCTCTCAGCACTGTGGCTGGGTTCTTAGAGGGAGACCCCTGAGGTCCAGCATTCCAAGAGAACCAGGCAGAAGCTCCTGGCTTTACTACCCAGCCGCACAAGTCACATATATTTACTTCTTTTATATTCTGTCTTCTGAGCAGCTTTAAGTGCTATAAGAATCTAGGGGAGGCAGAGGACAGAGACCACATCTCTTGGAGAGAAGTATCAAAGAATTTGTAGCCATAAAACAAAAACAAAAAAATCCCAGCTATATCTGTACATTAAAGAGCAAACACAAACAACAGCAACAAAAAAGGTATTTTTTTAGTCAACGCTTTCTCAGACTTGCTCAGAGGACAAGTTATGCATTTGTTTCTGGTCCTTTTGCCATGAATAGTAATAAATCCTGGGGATGGGGCGCCTGGGTGGCTCAGTGGGTTAGGCCTCTGCCTTCGGCTCAGGTCATGATCCCAGGGTCCTGGGATCGAGCCCCACATAGGGCTCTCTGCTCAGCAGGGAACCTGCTTCCTCCTCTCTCTCTGCCTGCCTCTCCACCTACTTGTGATCTGTCTGTCAAATAAATAAATTTAAAAAAATCTTTAAAAAAAAAGATACATTTCTTAAAAAAAAAAAAAAAAAAAGTCCTGGGGTGCCTGGGTGGCTCAGTGGGTTAAAGCCTCTGCCTTTGGCTCAGGTCATGGTCCCAGGGTCCTGGGTCCCATGGTCCAGGGTCTCTGCTCAGCAGGGAGCCTGCTTCCCCCTCTCTCTCTGCCTGCCTCCCTGCCTACTTGTGATCTCTCTCTCTCTCTGTCAAATAGATAAATAAAATCTTAAAAAAAATAAAAATAATAAGTCCTGTGTCACAGGGTTCTAGATTGGATTCTGACAGTGAAGTATGTGCATGATATTTGGAAATTGGAAGAGAGGCCATTTTTAGTACCTGACGATGGTGAGCAGGTGGCAGATCTCGTCTTCACTGCTACTGTCAGCTGAATCCATTCATGGCAATACCCTTAATTGTCCACAGCTTCCTAATTTCCTAAAACCCATCAGTCTTTTCCCCTCAGCCCTTCCATTAGTTCTGTAAGCACTATTTCCCTATATTAAATTCTTTCTTCTTTGAAATGCCTAGAGAAATTCCTGTTTTCACAACTGACCCTTCAGTCTATCTAATTCAATTATGTATATTTCAGTGGATCAGGGAGTTATTTTACAAATATCAGTTTCTAAAAGTCAGACATATTCCACCTGGGGATTTGCAAAAACTGCCTTTGTAATGTAATAGCTAATTTTATTTACTTGACTAATTTATATTTAACATCTCCAAATAATTTAAAATACTTAGGCAAGTAATTTTGGCAATCAAGTCATTTAAATCTGACAACTTTTAGTAAAAAGAAAAAGAATGTTTTAATAATACCCCATTCTGGGGTAAAATGCCATGAATACATAAGGAAAGCCTAAGTAATTTAATAAACTCTTAAGTGATATAATGCATACTGAATAAGTTATGCTAAATGCCCATGGACAAAAATACATTTGAAATAGTAAAGAAAAAATATTTGAGTTTAGTTTAGTCTTTGTTGGTGTTCTCTTCCAGTTAATAGTATTTATCAGAATGTCTGCATTACACTTAGCAGCATAAATATCTATGGCACTGCTCAACTATAAAAGTGGTAATGAGATATATCATGTGTTTTATTTTGTCAGTAAATGTACGTGGAACATAATACACAAGCATACTATTAGTTCTGTCAGAGTCAAAGATGGAAACACCACTGTCTTCCCTCCCAAAGATCCTATTACAGTTCAGTAATTTTAAAGACAGTAAATAGGTTTTAAAAAGATTATAGTCAAGCTCGAATCTAACTGAGAGTGGGGCAAGGCCAAAGATTTTGGGCAAAATTTCTGACTGCTTGAAGGGGCTTCCAAAAAGTCACCCTTTATTCTTGATCCTCTTTATATCTAGACCCAAATCTGGACCCTGTGCCTGGAAAGTACATGTGTGTACATGTGAGAGAGATATTGGTGTGTCGACCATCGTGCATCACACTGCTCTGCCGGTGACAACATGGGGTTAGGACTGGATCATGGGTCACCTAGACCACTTGGACATGCTTTGCTGCTTGACCCCATTCATAATCTTTGCCAAGGACCTGAGTGGTGAATGCTTTTGATCACTGGGGGAATTGAACAGAGACTGTTAATGGTTGGGAAAAATATACTTTAAAATGAGTATCTGTTATTTAAAAATGAGTACATTTTCGGGGTGAAATAAGGGAAGGGGAGTTGTATTTATAGGGAACAATAAATGCAAGGCATAGGCCCATTTGGGAACTCAAGTAGCTTGGTGGTGTTTGAATATATGTGGTAAGCAGACCCTGGGAGAAGGGGCTCCTGAGAAAAGGAGAGGCTAGATATGGAAGAGCTTGTGCCTGTCTGAGAGTTTCACTCTGTATAGAAAGGGGAGTCAGGAGTTGAGTCATCATTGTATTGCAAGGCCAGAGCTGTGCTTTGAAAAAGATCACTCTGGCTTTATGGAGAATGAATCAGAGACAATTTGAGAGAATTTGATGTAGTCAACACAGTGATGATAAAAACAGCCTTCTTAAAATCTGAATGGGAGTGGGGCTACCTTTAGGGACTTCTCTACTACATTTTCCTTCCATTGTGTGTGGGGGTGTATGTGTATCCAAGGAGAAAATGGTTCAGGCATCGTACCATACCTGTTGCTGCTTCTCTCTCAAGGAAAGTTTACGACTCTGAAGTCTATTGTCTGCTTCTTACTGCACAGAGCAGACTAGAGCTACCAAGAACAGAGAGGAGGGACAAAAATGAAGTATTTAAATTTAAATACTAGGTATTTAAATTTAAGTATTTAAGTATTAAATTTAAGTATTTAAATTTAAATAAAGTCAAGGTTGGAATAGTCAAACAGGAATTATACAAAAGCATAACAATCTCCAGTTTTGGTAATTCCTAAAAGTCAACAAAGGGCTCAAATGTATGAACTAAAGTTCATCAGAAAACTCTTTGTGGAAAGAAATCAATAAATGTAGTAGGATCAGAAAAACAATCCACAGCTAGGAAGGAAAAACCAAATATAATGATGCCTGCTGAGATAGGTCAATCTAACTTAATTTTTGATGTCTTGAAGAGAGTTTTTAACCAATAATCTGGAAAGACAGGAGATTTAAGAAAAAAGAGGAGGTAATTAGAAATATTTTATGCTTGCTAGTGGGAAACATTGCATTGATTTCTCCTAAATATGTTAATGGGCTCCTCAGAAGAGTTCTTGGCTTAAAATTTTGGGGACATGTTAGACTTTGTGAAGAAACTGAGACTTTTGCAATTTTATCAAACTCCTGGCAAAGTAAAATAACCCAGGACTTAAAAAATGCAAATACTAGCTATAAATGAAGAACTCAAAATAGATTAATTCAAAGACATTTTCATTCGCAAGTGCCAATGAAAGTAATAGAATACTCATTTGTGTGTGCCTGTGTATAATTTTGTGGTAATTAAAGTCAAAAATGAGGCTTAAAGGACCCAGGGGCCCAGCTGTGAGTTAAAGAACTCCCAGGAATATAGTGGAATTGAGCATTTAACCCTAGTTTTTTTTCCTGAGTCTCTAAAAATGTCTGAGATTGGAGCCAAAATATTTCGTGTTCAGAAATTTGAATGTTTGTATTTTTTTGAAAGTGATGTTCTAGGGGATGAGCTACCTTAACCAGACTCATATGAGAGTGATGAGCAAACGAGAGTAAAGCACAAATTTATAATGAGAAATTTAGCTTCCAAGCAAATTGGTATACTTTTGTCAGCTGATCTACTCAGTGTGGGAAAAGCTATGGAAACAGGCCCCATTCAGACAACTTCTTAGTAAACTGGATAGGAACAACCAGAAAAAGTGATATAATTCAAATGGCTGGAGTCTTGAGGGCGTAACTTGGGAGTTCTTAAGTGATACAAATCAATGGTAAATACCCAACCAGGCTCACTGGCTCTTTCCTGAAGGAGGCTAACAACCTGTTTATAAATGTCCCCCCTTTGTGTACTCTTTCTGGGCACTGTATAGACTATTTTTCTTTCTAGTTCAGGCAAATATTAGGACAGAAGGACAGGAAATCTAAAACACTTTTCATGAATTTAATACAAACTAAATAGGGAAGAGGTAGGAGTTTCCGAGGGCTAGAGTTAAGGTAGGCTTGAGGAATGGAAGGGAGTTATAAATTGAGCAGTTTTGACCTGAAGCAAGAATGATGAATCAAGTCTCCAGGGACAAGCATCATGGAGGCTAGAATTGCTAAGAACTGAGGGCAACATACACGTGTTGATGGTAGACGGCTATGATGTCAGTGGTTTTCAACTGAAGCCAGCAGGGTAGACATGGGGGAGAAAGTCTTTTTCTGCTGGAGAGCAAATAAGAAGATTAAGGGTTAAAAGAAGATGAGTAGATGGTATAACAGCCTGGGGCAGAAAGAAAGAAGGAAAGAAACCTTAAGTGAGGTAAAACATCTGTGAGGTTTTGATTACAGCTGCTTTTTATTTTATTATTTTATTTTTAATTTTTTTTTAAAGTAGGCTCCACGCCCAGCATGGAACCCAATGTGGGGCTTGAACTCACAACCCTGAGATCAAGAGTCAGATGCTCAATGGACTGAGCCACCCAGAAGGCCCTATAGCTGCTTTTAAATTCTGAACAATCTGGACTATTTCTAAAAGTCCTTAATGGCTAATAATCCATGCATTGAACTTCCTCAAGGAAAGAATGAACTTGGGCAGGAACTACAAAGTCAAAAACTGAACTCCCTAGGAGTGACCAGTAGTCTACCACACCCAAGTCCGAAGTTGACAGAGAATTCACAGGTGATGGGACAAGGTGTGGCTACCCATGTGTGCCCATATGTGAAAACTGCTTTTTTTTACTTACTGTGTTCCTGTGGGATATGAATCCCGAGCCCCATTCACTATTAGAGCTAGGTGGCACAGGGCTCTGTCTGTTGGATGGCAGCCACAAAAGTTGGGGTGCTGGATGTGTAGACAAGCTCCGTCCAGGGAGAAGCTGGAGAATTGGTTTTATTGTTGAAATGAGCCAGAAGGAGAATTGGTGTGGATATTAATGTTGGTGTAGAAATGAAATTATATTTCCACAGAGTGAGTAGATCCCAGAAGATCTCTTTTAAAGGCATCATGCAGAATTCATGCCCAACTGTAGCATCACAGAAACAACATGAGGACCAATTAGTGGCAGATACTCTTCAGAGTGTGTTGAGGAAAGTAAAGGCTTTCTAGAAACGCAATTATTTATTTAATTATTTATTTAGCCAGTATTTAACTTAGAGTAGTTTTTGTGAAGAGACTGTGAATAAGTGTGGTGATAAAAGTAAACATTGTTTCACCCTAGGCTGGAACCAATATACACAACATGGGGCCCATAAAAGGGGTTTAGCAGGGACTATATGTTGCAAGGAGAGGAAACCATGCTAGATTAGAACTGCGATGACTTTTTAATACCCTAACAAAGGATTTTCATTAACCTTTTAGTGAGAAGAACTGCCTATGTATTCTAGTCCCCCCCGCTCTAATAATTGCATGTGAGTACACTCAAGTTAGCTCTACAATAAATTGCATATACTTTTCATTTCATAGTCTGAGTAAAACATCTTTAAACAAGTATTTTAATCCTTTCACAAAGTCTTAGTTAAAAGCAACAACAGCATCAATAATAACCACAAGCCTTGGGATTGATATAGATGGGCATTTGGATTGAGCAAACTTGTCTGATGGAAATCAAGGCTCTGGATCTCAGTGGGATAAACTAGGTGGGCTCTAGTTTTTGTCGTTTGTTTTTTTAACATTTTTTTCTTCTCAGAGAGCTACATGCTGAAAAGGTAGAGATATTAGAAGCAGCAGATGAAAGACTGGCAAGGATTAGGATTTAGGTCAAGGTCATGGGTTGAATGGTGAGTCTGCTATATTGGGCACACATGCTGAAGGTCATACTGGTGGCTTTCCAATGTGTTTCCAGGGCTTTCCCAGGACACTAAGAATAAATTCCTGCCTCAGCCCTAGAACATCAGCTTTGGAACTGTTTTCAGATCTCGCTTTGTACAGGTAGAGGAGTCTAGTCGGCTGCTGGGTCTGGCTCTCCTTGACTCTAGAGCTAACGTTCACAGAAGCCAGGAAGGGGCCGCTGTCTGCAGGCCCTAAAAGAAAGTTAGTTTCAAGACTTTACCTGTTAGGTGCGCTTGGCGTATGGGCTTGTTAAGGGAAAATTTGTACCGAAGGTGGTCGATGGAGCTGGCGGAAAGTTCCTGGCCTATTGTCCTAGGGGACTTCCTGGTTCTTCTTCCCTACCCCAGGTACTTCGCATGCGCCAGAAGTACCACGTGTGCAGAAGTAGAAAGTTATAAATTACCTTCTTTCCTTGAGCTTGGGGCTCAGACCTGTGGAGAGCAGCCTCTTCTGAGCCTGCTGGTGTTAAGTCTCCGGTCCTCCAAAGCCTCCGAATGCCGCTTGGTTCTTCCATCAGGATCCAGTCCAGGTTCGGTAAGAGGCTCAGGTGCTAATTTAAAGTCATCAGATTTTCCAGCTGAGCAGGGTTGGGAAGGGTTGGTCCACAGCAGATGTGAGCATCCTGTAAAAACTGCCAGCTGATTGCAGCCGACAGAGGATGGAAGTCCTCCGAAACTGATTGACTTGCGCTATCAAGGGCTTAACGCCTTGCTATTTATTATTAATTGTACTCCATAAAACTTTCATTTACAAATCATTTAAATTAGGTTTTCCTCCCAAGGGCTGCTGATTAACTCCCAGACTGTGGAAAGAAGTACGGCTGGAACAAGTTAAAAGCCTGCCTGGGGTGACGCGTCAAGGCTGGGAGGGTAGAGCCGGTGTGAAAACAGGGGTCCCTGGAGTCCTCCGTGGCCCACCAAGTCACTGTGCTGCAGGGCGTCGCCGCGCAGCTCCCTCCAGCCAGGTTTGGGATTCTTCGAGCAGCTCTGGTCACAGGCGGTTTAGATCATCTGTTTGGTGTCCACAACTACAAATCATCAAGTATCTAAGTATCAAGTAATAGAGTTAAGATACCTTCATCTGACTCTGGAGTCTGGTAAAAACTGGTTTTCTTAAGGCGCCTCTATACTCTGTTTATGACTTCAGGGGCCCGCCAAACCCCTAGAATATTCAAGGAAAGGCGGTTTGCATCTGAGTGAAAATATGTCCATCCCCAGCATTGGCTGACTAGAATAAAGGTCTGAGAAACGGAAGCATGAGGGAACTGAAACAATGCCCTGCATTGACTCCCACAGGTGACAACCCATCGGCATAAACTCATAGTGCCTTTTGACATATGTTCTTTTAAGTCAGTAAGGCTTTTGAAAAATATCAGAAAAAGATTTCATTCCTTTTGGCTGTTACCAAAATTTGGAATATAGAAATATATGGAGGTGTTGTTGTTTTTTTTCCTAGTCACATAGTTGAATTTCAAGATGATCTGTTTCCACGAAGTGTGACGCTACTAAGGCAGCTTTTGACTTTTCTCTTTTGGTAGAGACTGTTAGACCCTTATCTTCTCCTATCTGAGTGGTCAAGATGCAATGTTACATCGAAAACTGGGAGCATGCCTCGTCCAGGACACATTTTTGAAGTGTTTATCTGTGGTGGTCAGGGCCTTCGGACTTCTCTTTCTTCACCCCTACTCTTTACTTCATCGTGCCTGTGGCTGCTCGGACGGTCCACGTTTAAGTTCTACCTAAGCATGTCTGTACCTAAAGCCCTTCTCCTCATATTCCAGAATTACTCTTCTGTTTTCTAAGTCTCTATTAAAGTACTCATTACTCTGGGGATATCTCAACTGGAGTTTAGGAGGGAAGTAATTTAAAGCAGCCAGTGCATTCTCCATAAAGGACTTAATTGTAAAACTAATTCTCAGAGTTATTTACCTTTCAAAATGGGCTTGTTAACCCAAATGAATCTTGATTTGGTAGAATTTCACACCTGAGCAGAGGGAAAGAGACCTGTTCAGGCAGTGTGGAGAAGACATTGTAGGGCAGTAAGATCTCCTCACTCCTTGTTGTTTATCCTGTGGACTGATCTGTGAAGTTAGAGAACTACACATTTTGATCAAGTTGTTTGTAATTTTATCATTGCTGCCCTGTAGAATATCGATCAACTTAAATAGGTAATTTTGAGGTGACCTAGATGATTTAATAAGAGGCATCTGGCTTGTTGGTCTTGTTCCCAGCTCAGCCAGTCACGCATAAGGTAGATTCCTTGCTTGGAC
Source organism: Mellivora capensis (assembly GCA_004024625.1). Taxonomy (NCBI): domain Eukaryota; kingdom Metazoa; phylum Chordata; class Mammalia; order Carnivora; family Mustelidae; genus Mellivora; species Mellivora capensis. The sequence continues at coordinate 27,644 of PISX010004625.1, read as the reverse complement.
TCTAAGCTGCTCATAAGCGTTCTGCTTTGCTTGATATGGTCCCTTTCTCGCCTTGCTTGAAGTTCATTAGTGGGTCATAATACAAATAGAAATAATGTCCTTGTTTAGTAGTGGGTTTCTCTCTCTCTTCTATGGTACATGGTTGAGTTGACAACATTCACCACTTGGTAACTTAGGGTCCATAGGAATGAGATATAAAGTAGTTCTAGGCCATGGGTTTCTCATGGTGGGGGTAGGATGACAGCATATTTTCAAAGGAGCTGGTTGGGAACTGTCCATGGGGAGATGGAAAGAGGAAGGCTGATGGCAAACTTCATTCCTTTTATATTCCCTGCTCTGCCCACACCTTCCTCCTCCCCCCACCCCCCAGCCGGGATATGCACATTTGGTCTTAGGTGAAATGGATAACTTTCAGCATCTAGTATTTAGAATTTCAGTTCATTGTTCATTTTCCTTTGAGTTTCTGGGATAACTTAATAAAGAAAAAGACCAATTTGGATTTCAGGAATGTGAGAAAAATTATACTGTTTGTGAAGCCAACAAGCCTCCTGGGAGGCAGGCAATTAGATAATTTAAGATTATTTCAAAGCTATGTATGTTGAATAGAAGACACATATAGGTCACAGAAATCACTTCTTTTTTTTTTTAATTTTTAAATTTTTTAATTTTTTATAAACATATAATGTATTTTTATCCCCAGGGGTACATGTCTGTGAATTGCCAGGTTTACACACTTCACAGCACTCACCATAGCACATACCCTCCCCAATGTCCATTACCCCACCCCCTCTCCCCATCCCCCTCCCCCCAACAACCCTCAGTTTGTTTTGTGAGATTAAGAGTCACTTATGGTTTGTCTCCCTCCCGATCCCATCTTGTTTCTTTTCTTCTTTTCCTACACCCCCAACCCCCCATGTTGCATCTCCACTTCCTCATATCAGGGAGATCATATGATAGTTGTCTTTCTCCGATTGACTTATTTCACTAAGCACGATACCCTCTAGTTCCATCCACGTCATTGCAAATGGCAAGATTTCATTTCTTTTGATGGCTGCATAGTATTCCATTGTGTATATATACCACCTCTTCTTTATCCATTCATCTGTTGATGGACATCTAGGTTCTTTCCATAGTTTGGCTATTGTGGACATTGCTGCTATAAACATTCGGGTGCACGTGCCCCTTCGGATCATTATGTTTGTATCTTTAGGGTGAATACCCAGTAGTGCAATTGCTGGGTCATAGGGTAGTTCTATTTTCAACTTTTTGAGGAATCTACATGCTGTTTTCCAGAGCGGTTGCACCAGCTTGCACAGAAATCACTTCTTAAATTAGCATTACTTAAGTCTTTCAGTCTCCAGCCAACATTGTTACCTGAGAGGCTGTTGACATGGAGGAAAATATTTGTATAAGGGCTGAGAGGAGTCAATGACTTTGACTTTCGTTGGAATATTTTTTTATCTTAGCATGTCCCCATCCGTGTTTTACTCATGAGCTCCTGGCACCTTCCAGTGTTCAGTTCTTTCCCATAAGGACTAGGTATTTCTTAATATCTTGGCAGTAATTTTATAAAATTTCATATTCTACTGCATAGGCAACCATATTGGATCAGACAAACACTAATATTGCTTACACCTTAGTTATCTACTCTAGGAAGGTGAGAATCCTCTGAGACCATAAGAAGTATAGGTAATGACTAGTTAGCTCTTTTTAATAGATAAAGAAAATTAAAGATTTGAAGTTGCTTGGGTCCAAATGGCAGATAAGTTTATCATGGTCCAGTTCTGAAGGAAATAGGAGAAATAATTTTAATTGGTGCAGATTTGAATTCAAACCACAGCTACTTTTAGGTCGTGGTCCGGGATAGGCTTCCTATAAGAACTCTATTGTCCTACAACTCAGCTCTCATGCAGATGGCTCTAGGATGACAAACTCTGTCTTGAAAAAAAAAAAAAAAAAAAGATAAGTACTTGCCTAGCTTGAGGTACCTGGAAAGCATGCACATGCTTAGTGGTCATTAGAAAAGTTTTGCAAACTAGCTCCAGTGAAGGAGCTCTTGCTGGCTATTTAGTGAAATAAAGCCACATCTCTGTTTCTCTGTAACTCCAGGTTCTCCTGTGCACTGAATGCCTTCCCTGGAGCAGGGACAGAAACAGTCAATTGGGGAGGAGGGGTATGGTCAGAGTATAGAATCAATGACATTTTCTTTCTTGCGTTGCCTGGCAGACTGCCTTCTTGGAACACATACATATAGCCAGTTGTCACACATCTTAATTATATGGAGCACAACTGTAGATGACACAGAAAATATATTTGCTTCTCTTAGAAAATATTTGATAGGAAACATGTTAACATCAATCTGAAAAAGCCCGCAGTGCTTGTGATATGGTAGAAATATCCTGTGGAGTTACTAGTATCCAGAGAGCCCTGCTAAATGCTTTGAACTGCCCTCGACGGATTCCTTTCTTCTCCTCACAGAGTGAGCACCAGTGCTAGCTGGCATCATAGATGTCGCCTTCACTTCCCATTGGTGAAGGTATTTCCCAGTACGGTCTCTGCTCCCGTTGTTTTTGATGTTGTAAACCAAATCATATTTGCCATTACTCAACTCAAGGAGAAACGTTTTGTTTATAATTACATGTTATGAGGCATGTTGATGTCCCTTTTCTCTTTTTAAACCTAATTCAGTTGGCCTAATAATACTCCCAACATTTGTCTGTCTTCACAGCACCTGCACTACGGAAATCATCTTATTTTATTTGTCTGCTTGTTTGTTGTGTTTGCACGCCAACAGAATGTAAGCTTCATGGAGGCAGAAACCTTGACTGGCTTATGTAACACCATATTCTGAGCACCTAGAGCAGTTTTGGTCCACAGGAGGCAAAGAATAAATATTGGTTGGATGAAGGAATGGAACAAAGCCAGAAGATTGTCTCATTCCTGGCTATTCCTTGGACTTTGTGCCAGCCCTTGTCCTATCGACCTCCAAACATCAGAGCTCTCCAGAACTCCATCCTGAGCCCCTTTTTCCTAAATTTGCTCTTTAAGTGAGATACTATCTACTTCTTTGGTTTCAGTTGCCTCATACATGCTGACAACCTCCAAATATATCCAACCAGCTAGGCCACCTACAGAGTCCAGACGTGACTGTGCACTTCCTCCTTGATCTGCATTGGAATATCTCACAGCTTTACTAAAATTAACTTTTAAATCATACTCTCAAACTTCGGTGAAGCCAGCCAACCCCCCCCACCAAAAAGAACAAATGAAACAATAATCAAAACCAGTCCTTTGCCTGTCTTAATCAGCTCTATAAATGATAACACCTCCCACACAGTGGCTCAGAGCAGAAATCCAGGAGTCATTCTTGAGTCATCCTTTCCTCAAGTCCCATAGCTCCTCTATCTGGCTGTCTTATTGTTTCCACCACCAAAGTATATCTGGAAATGTGTTTGTTCTTTCTTTCTCTGGTGCTGGTGCATTTCCTTCCACTTTTAATAACGCTGCACCATCATGGTTTCCACTCCCGACCTGCACCACTGTGTTCCACACAGCGACCGGAAACCAGATGACGCCGTTCCCTGGCTTAAAGCCCTCCTTGACGTCAGAGTCCTTCCTCACTGTGGCAGATGGAGATCTAAAGGATCTCATCCCCGGCCCTTTCTTCCAGTGCCTTTCTCACTGATCGTGCTTCAGTCATGTTTCTGTTCCTTGTAACTGCTTAGCTTTTGTCAGTCTTGGAATTCCAACCCATGTTCATTCTGACAGGGCTTCTTTCTTCTCACTATTGGCCTGACTTCTTCTCATCTATTCGTGTCTAAAGAGAATTTTCAGACATCCCATGTAAGGTGTTTCCCCCCGCCCCCCCCCCCATTTACTTGAAATTTTATATTGTGGTAATCATTGGAATTACTCACTGAATATTTTTGCATTTCTTCCATCTGAGCACACTGTGGTGCTGTACTTCTTCACTCTCTTCAAATTTAAATATGACCATATGACTTGCCTTGCATAATGAGACATAAGTAGGAAGGATACGAACCACTTTGGAACAGAAACTTCAAGATCACTGTGGGATTTGCCACAGTTCTTTTCCACTGCCGTGGAGATTGTTGAAAGCACTTGTTAAGGGAAAACATCTATCAGCCTGATTCTCTGAGTGACAAGGATGTGCAGACCATTCCCATAGACTTGCACTGAGCAAATTGCGTGAGTGGGGGGGAGAAAAGCTTCGCTGGTATGAAGCCATTGAGATTTGGGGAGTGCTCATCAACAAGGCGTAATCTTGCCCAGCCTGACCAGTGTATATGCTGACTTGCTTGCTTTATTTCTTTATTATCTTTCTCCCACTAGACTATTAAGACTATTAAGTAAGGGCAGGAACCATGCTTATTTTATTCATCAGTGGTATTTAGTAAGTGACCAAAGGCATGACATAATAAGTGCTTTAAAAATAATCTTGAGTGTATGAAAGAACAAGTGAAAGTTCTCCACCTTGGTGGCTAAACGTGACTCAAAATCATGTTCTAAATATTTCAGTGAAGTTATCAGAGGTAGTAATGTTTGCATGAATTTAGACAGTACTTTACAAAATCCCATAAAAGATACTCACCCATTTGCAAATCTGTTGTGCCCAATATTTGGTATATGTGGTAAATCCCCAAAGTGCACAAAGGTATAGATAAAGGCATGGTGGTCACCTGAATGGAGTGTAACGAATGCAGTACAGTGTGTGGGAAATAATTACTTCAAGGTAAATCTTCTAATATACATGCTGTTCCTGCTTCCCTGGCTCTCCATGATGACTTTATAGTATAGGTGTATATTAGTATAATATATCTGTCCCTGACTTAAAGGGAACAGGACACTTCTTCTTCCAAATATGGTGACAAGATTGGTTCTGAGAGTGGACAGGACACCTCTTCTGTCCAGATATGGTGACCAGAATGGCACTGAGAGTGTTTTAAGGATGGTGGTGGACAGAGGGGAGTAAGCCTAAGGCTTTGGCTGGGTGTGAGAGATTCCGTCATATACCCAGAGCTTAACAAATTCTTAAAATTTTATAATTAATTAAAAAATTACGATCAATAAAGTTATTTTGCCAACATTCTCTCACTTCTCAAAATAAAAAATAATCACTTAACTCCAGCATGTAGACATTTCTAACTCTATTTTTCATATGAAAACACTGAGATTTAGAAAGACCACAAGATGACAAGTTGTAGCACAGCAGAAGCTCAAACCGGACTTTTGCCTCTGAGCCTTCCTTCTGGTGAACTTCTGTATACCAGGTTTTTTTTTTTTTTTAAACCATGGAATGTTTTTTTTTGTTTGTTTGTTTGTTTTAAGATTTTATTTATTTATTTGACAGACAGAGATTACAAGTAGGCAAGAGAGGCAGGCAGGGAGAGAGAGGAGGAAGCAGGCTCTCCGCGGAGCAGAGAGCCCGATGCGGGACTCGATCCCAGGACCCTGGGATCATGACCTGAGCCGAAAGCAGAGGCTTTAACCCACTGAGCCACCCAGGCGCCCCTATACCAGGTATTTTAAATGAAGTCAGTAGCTAGCAAGAGTTACTGTTTTACAGATTAAGCAATTGTGGTTTGTTCAATCTCACGGTTACTTAGTAGCAGAGCTCTTGAAATACTGCCCGTCCTGCTTTCCTTGGTTTCCTCTTTGGACAATGGTTTTTGTATTTGCAGGACTAGAGGCTGTTTTGGCCAAAAATTAACATGCCATCAGATTGTTGGCTTTTTCTTCCTTCCTTTTTCCTTCCTTCTTCTTCCTTCCTTCCTTCTTCCTTCTTCTTCCTTTTTCTTCATTATTGTTTTAGCTATAATAATTATCAAGTGCCTAAACAACTAATGCCCCAATACAAATATTAAAAGCCCCAAATAGCATTGTGTTATAATGCAACAGTAGTGTTAGGGTGCTTCCAGTAAAAGCCACACGAGAAGGGAGCTACTCATTGACAGATGTGCTAGTTAATAGTGGCTAAATTAAACCTCAGCTGCCTGCTCCAGTGGCATTCTGTGGCATCTGTTTTTATCTGCTACCAGGAGTCAGAGTGTATGACAGTAGGCTTTTGACTTTTTTTTTCCTCTTGAACATTTTAATTTTTTGGAACGCAGTGTGCATGTATGTGTTTATGAAATAATTTGACATGTAACCTTGTATAAATTTGAGGTATACAGTGTGTTACTTTGATACATTTATATATTGTACTATGACTGGCATTGTAGTGATATTTAGCACATTACATAGTTACAGTATAGTATTATCTGTATCCATTATACTGTGCATTAAATCTTTATAAATTATTTACTGATCATTATAAATCTGTATCCTCAAACACCATCAGTCTTATCTCCTTATCCTTCTTCCCCTTGTAACCGCTTTTTTACTCTTTCTTAAAAGTTAAATTTTTTAGATTCCACAGATAAGTGATATTTTACAATATTGGTTTTTCCTCTGATTTATCCTGCTTAACATAATGTGCTTAAAGTCCATCCATGTTGTCTCAAACAGCAAATATCCTTTCTCACTGCTGAATAATATTCCATTTTATATGCACACACACCACCTTGTTTTTATCCATTCACCTATTGATTGACATTTGGGTTGTTTCCCGATCTTAGGTATTGTGAACAATGCTGCAATCAACATGGGAGTGCATGTCAAAATTCTGTTTGCATTTCCTTTGGGTGTAGTCTCAGAAATAGAATTGCTGTATCCTATGGTAGATCTATTTTTAATTTTTTGAGGAACCTCTATATTGTTTTCCACAGTGACTGAATGAACTTAGTTCCCATTAATAATGTATAAGTGGTACTACTATACATTATTTGCACCACATCCTTGCAAGCACCTGTTTTCCCTTGTCCTCTTGACAACAACCATTCTACCATGTGAGAGCTGATGTCTCACTGTGGCCTTGACTTGCATGTCTCTGATTAGTGATATTGAGCATCTCAACATGTGGCTCTCTGTGTAGCAAAAGAAATAATAGAATGAAAAGACAACCTACTGAATGGGAGAAAATTTTTGCAAACCATAAATCAGAAAAGAAGTTAATATCCAAAATATATAAAATACTCATACACCTTAACAAACAAATGAAAAACTTAACAATTTGATTTAAAAAAAATAGACAGAAGGGGGTACCTGGGTGGCTCAGTCCCTTAGGCAGCCAACTCTTGATTTCAGTTCAGATCATGATCCTCAGGGTCATGAGATCGAGCCCTGTGTTGGGTTCCCTGCTGATCTCCCTGCTTAAGATTCTCCATCTCCCTCTCCCCCTGCCCCTCTGCTCCCCCACTCCCCTACTTGTGTTTTTTTTCTCTCTCTCTCTCTCTCAAAAATTTAAAAAATAAAAATGGACAGAGGAACCAAATAGACATTTTTCTAAAGTGTACATAAAAAATGGCCTGACTTCTTAATGGCCATTATGAAAACTTTTTTAGCTACCTAGAGGAATATAGGGTTTTAAGGAACTTGAAGGCTGTAAATCTTGTTATATGAGCCCTATAATCAGTAACTATTTGTGACATCATTGCTTTCTTATATGTTTTTTTTCTTCTCTAGAATGTTCCTTAAGGATTAAATATGTGTGATGGGGATATAAATTGGTACAACCACTGTGAAAAATAGTACAGAGGTTCCTCAAAAATTAAAAATTAGAAATACTGTATGATCCAATAATTCCACTACTAGGTATTTATCTAAGGAAGCAAAAACACTGATTTGAAAAGTTATATGCATTCCAATGTTTATTGCAGCATTACAATGGCTATTTACAATAGCCAAGATACAGAAACAACCTGAGAGTCCACTGATAGATTAAAGATAAAGAAATTTTTTATATACACACATGCACGCACACATAGAAGGACCTAGATGGTATTATGCTAAGTGAAATAAGTCAGACTGAGAAAGACAAATATCATATGATTTTACTCATCTGTGGAATAAAACAAAAACAAAAACAAAACCCCAAATGGGTAAACAAACAAACAAAAAGCCGAATCAGATCTATAAATACAAAGAACTGATGGTTGCTAGAGGGGAAGGGGATGGGCAAAATGGGTAGTGGAGTGGGAGATACAGCCTTCCAGTTACAGAATGAATAAGTCATGGGAATAAAAGACAGCCTAGAAAATAAAATCAGTGATATTGTGATAGTGTTGTATGGTGACAGACAGTAGCTACACTTGTGAGTATAACATAAACTTGTCAAATCATTAAGTTGTATGCCTGAAAATAATGTAACATTGGGTGTTAATGACTCTTAAGTTAAAAAATTAATTGAAAAATGATTAAACATATCAGTTCAAATTTTGATGGGAATGTCCTAGGAGCAAAGGCAGTGATGGCAAAACAAATTTTAGAACCTAACTGCAATACAGTTAATTAATACCACTTAGTCTTGGTCCTTAAGAAAGGGTCCCTTTCTGCCCTTACTATCTCATTACCTAATATCAAACCAGGTACTCCCAGCTCTTTTCTGTATGAGGGTGGTCCTTTGAATAAGGGCACTTTTTCAGTGGTAAAGGTGAGCCTGCATTAATATTAATGATTACAAAGATCGTGGAAATGATTAAACCCAAGTTTTCTCATTGGAAAAAAGATGATAGTGTCAATTTCACAAAAGGGCTAGTGAAATGATAAATGTAGGTGTGTTTTGTAAAATGTAAAGGAGTCTGTAGTTTTTATTAGTAGAGTAATGTGTTAAATATAGAGCTAACAATGTCTACCTTTAAAGCCTGTGGAAATTTTGAGAAAACTAATGAGATTATAACACTCTCAGGCTTCTTCATAAATAATTGATATATAATGTCATGCATAATTAATGATTAGTTAATTTTTTTGTATTTGTACTCAGTTCAGGGAGGCAGTATCTTTTACTGTTTAAAAAAACAACAAACCAATGGATAGAAAATGACCAGGTTGAGAAATAATTATCAAGTTGATAGACCACACACCTATACATACCAATAGTAGAATTCCCAGGATGTCATATTATCTTTGAGATATTGGACTTAAAGAGTATATAGTTCTTGTCTAGTATTACTGAAGTCTTTGTGAATTTAATGAAGGTAGTCTCAGCTGGTTTGACATGGTAGAATAGAATTTGAAGTTGATTGTTAACCTTGTTCCAATGACCAAATTAAACTGCTATTTTAAAGAAGGAAGCTGGAATAAAACTTAAAAGTATTAGACCAATTGTGTATAATGCTGGTCGATCATGAGAGTTGTTAACACTAAGGAGACTTGTCAAAGGAAGTTCTGAAAAAATCCTGTAGATATGAAGGGGGAAAGTAAGTATGAGTTAGGAAGTTTTTAAATTCAAACTTCCACAGAAGAAGCTATAAGAATGGTCTCTTATAGTCTGACCCTCTAATCATCACAGTTTAATAGCTACTCTGTGCAACAACATCCATACTAGTCTCTGCTTCCTCACATAATCATAACATGCTGTCTACTGATATTTCCAAATGTCTGGATCAGTTTAATACCTAAGGCATGCATATATAAGGACATCTAACAACACATGATTGAGAGTAAATGTTAAATGAATGATATAGGAAGTAAATATAGATTTTGAAAAGAAGAGACCCTTGAGGAGTGTGGTATCCAAGCTTACAAAAGTGGGAATGGCTTAATAGTTATGCATATGTGTTTCTTGGTACAGTATCTTTTCAATTCTTTTTTGTCCAATTTTTTTTCATTGTGTTTATTTTTTTATTATTGATTTGTAGGTGTTCTTTATATATTATGGACACAGGGTGTTTATCAGATATATTATTTGAAAATATTTTTCCAATCTGTGTCTTATTTTTTCATTTTCTCAGTTGTATTTTCTGAAGCACAAAAGCTTCAATTTGATGGTGTTCAATTTATCAGTTTTTTCCTATATGGATCATGCTCTGGGTATAGTGTTTAAGAACTCTGCCTAACCCAAAATCATGAAGCTATCCTCTCTTTGAGTTCCTTTAAAAATTTTTTAAAGATTTTATTTATTTGTCAGAGAGAGAGTATAAGCAGTGAGAACAGCAGGCAGAGGGAAAAGCAGGCTCCTCGCTGAGCAAGAAGCCTAATGTGGGACTCAGTCCTAGGACCCTAGGATCATGACCTGAGCTGAAGGCACACACTCAACCAACTGAGCCACCCAGGCATCCCAAGTTCCTTTAAATTTTTAATAATTTCAGCTCTTACATTTAGGTATATCATTCATTTTGAGTTAATTTTTGTGTATGATATGAGATAAAGGTCTAAATTCATCTTTTTACATGTGGCTGTCCAATTGTCTCAGCACTATTTGTTGAAAAGACTATTTCTATCCCCCTTCTAATTGCCTTGGCATGTATCAAATATTAACCATAAATGTGAGGATTTACTGTTGGACTTCCAGTTGTTTTCCTTTGATTTTTTATCTCTTTCTTGAGTCAATGCCACCTTATTTTGGTTACTGTATCACTATAGTAAGTTTTGAAATTGGAAGTATAAGTCCTCTAATTTTGTTCTTTTTCAAAATGGTATAGGGTATTCTCAAGTCTTTTGCATTTTAATATAAGTTTCAGAAACAGCTTGTGAATTTCTGCAAAAAAAAAACCAAACCCTGCTGGTGTTTTGATAGAGATTACTTTGAATCTATAGATCAATATGAGGAGAATTGCCTTCTTAACACTATTGAACATGAACATAGATACTTCTCAATTTATTTATATCTTCATTCCTTTCTCTCAGCAATGTCTTGTAGTTTTTGGTGTACCAGACTTGTACTTCTTTTATCAAAATTCAGCATAAGTATTTTTTTTCACTTTTTGAGGCTATTGTGAATGCAATTGTTAATTTCATATGTGGGCAGCTCATTACTGATATTTAATTGATGTTTCTATATCTGTATTGGTTCTTTTGACTTTACTGAACTCCTATGTTCTAATTTTTTTCACGTGGATTCCTTAGTATTAACCATTTTACACTCTATAGGACCCCTAGTATAAGGCTGAATGGAATGATGAAAGTGAACATCCTTGCTTTGTTACCAGTCTTAGGGGAAATCATTCAGTATTTCACATTAAATACAATATTAGCTATTGATTTTTCACAGATGCTCTTCTATCAGGTTGAGGAAATCCCTTATTTTCTTCCTAGTTGGATTAAAATTTTTCCTAAATGAGTATTAGATTTGTTCAATATATTCGTGTCTATTGAAAGGATTTATATTTTTTTTCATTTTTTCTATTAATATAATAAGGTGCAAGGGCGCCTGGGTGGCTCAGTGGGTTGAGCCTCTGCCTTTGGCTCGGGTCATGATCTCAGGGTCCTGGGATCGAGTCCCGCGTCAGGCCCTCTGCTCAGCGGGGAGTCTGCTTCCCTCTCTCTCTCTCTGTCTGCCTCTCTGCCTACTTGTGATCTCTGTCTGTCAAATAAATAAATAAAATCTTTAAAAAATATATATAATAAGTTGTGATGATCAATAGAGATAAAGTTTGTTAAAGAGCACCAAATGCAAATTTTGGAGATGAAAAAATGTAACTGAAATAAAAAGTTTGCTAGGGGTATCAACAGTAGATTTCAGATGGTAGAAGAAAAAAAATCAGGAAACTTAAAAACAAAATTGGAATAGAGAAGAGGAAAAGGAAGATCTATGGTATACCATGATATATGCATAATGGGCTCCCAGAAGAAGATAAATAGAAAGTGGGTGAAAAAATATTTAAAGAAATAATAGCTAAAACCCTCCCACATTTGAAGAAAATAATTAATTTAGACTTCCAAAAGTTCAATAAACTTGTAGAATAGACACAAAGAAGCTCACATCTACAAACAGAATCAAACTGTTCGAAGACAAAGACAACAAGAACATCTTGAAAATGGCAAGAGAGAAAAACTCACATACAGGAAGGAAAACAATATGATGAGCAACTGACTCCTCACCCAAAATGATGAAGTTCAAAAAGTAGTGAGATAACATTCAAGTGCTGAAAGAAAAAAAGTAAACCAAGAATTCTATATTCAGGAAAACTGTAAAGAAAAAACAAAACTAAAAGTAAGTGCAAAGATAATATTATTTGGATATAGAAAATACCAAAGAATGTATCAAAAACTTCTGAACCTAATAAGTGAGTTTAGCAAGTTTCCAGGATACAATACCAATGACCCAAAATAAACTCTGACCCCATATACCAGCAAATAACATATATAATTTGATAATTTAAAAAAAAATCATTTACAATAGTTCCGAAAAGGAAAGTATTTAGATACAAGTCTAATAAGATATGTATAGAATCTGTATGTGAAGGACTACAAAATGCTGATAGAAGGAATTGCAATAGATTTAAGTACATATTATTATTATTATATATGTGTATATGTATGTAAATAATATACTGTGTACATTGAGTCTTTTTAATAATTTCTGTCGCTGTTGATTCTCCATTTATTGGATCATTGTTGCCCTAGTTTCCATTAACTCTTTAAATGTGAATTCCTTTAGTTCCTTGAACATATTTATAATAGCTCCTCTGAAGACTTTGTTAAGTCTGTGCCTTTGTTTCTTTTGACTGCTCTTTTTCCCTGAGTATGGTCATATTGCTTACTTCTCTGTATGACTTAAAATTTTTTGCTGAAAGCTGGATATTTTAGGGAATACATTAGAGCAACTCTCTATTAGAATCCTCCCAGGTTTGTTTTTATTGTTTGTTTGGTAACTTGCTTGCACTAAATCTGTGGACATGTTCTCCTTCATGATATGTGATGGTATATGGACATTGATATATGTGCTCAAATTAAAAAAAAATTCCTCTGTCAGCATAATTAGTGATTAGCCATTAATTGGTCAGAGTATCTTCTAAAATACAACCTCATTTGGATCAGTAAGGATTCTACTCTTTGCCTGTGGATCTGTGTCTGGATTGGGGAACTCAGTCAAAGATGAGGCAGTTTATAAATTTAGCAACCCCCCCCCCTTTTTTTTTCTTTCCACTCTCATGTCTCTTCTGACCATGCACAAGTTTTCATCTCGGGGTTGTGTATCTGGCTGATTCCCCCTCCATCTCTTCTTGATCTTGTGCACATCTCTGTAAATGCACACTGGCTTTCAGACCATCAAAGTATATAGGAGCTCCTTGAAGCCTACTGCGATGCTCTTGTTCCATGGATTATTACCCCATTATATTTCTGCCTATTTAGCTGATCTGTTGCTTGCCACAATCGAAACAGCCATTTCAGTTTAGGTGTAACGTCACCTACCATTTGGCTCCCAACTATGGGATGTTCTTTTCCCATGGTCTACTTAAAAATCAAGTCAGCCCCCTCTGGCAGCCAAGTCTGCTTTGCAGAGCTTACTTTCTTGTGGTAGAATTACCATTCTGATGAAGCCAGGGGAAGGTTGTACGCTAGCCCCCTGGCTAAAACACCACACACTCTTATTGTTCTTACCCAGGGTTCAGTAGCTTTTCTTGAATGAACACTTTCAAGTTTGTTGTATGCCTGAGGTTGATTTCCAGAGCCCTGACATTACCTGAAATTACCGTTTTTGACAACTTCATCAAGTTTTATTGTGGAGAAGATGGGATATTCTACCATTCTGGAAGTCTCATTTCCCAATGAATCTTTTAAGAAAATTAAAACGTGAAAAGACATTGTCTATGTTTACTCATATATTTACCATTTTAGTGCTCTTCATTTGTGTGTGTGTATCTGAGTTTATATCTGGTCTAAGAATCTTCCCCCTGAAGAAGCTGAATGTTCTTTATGTTATAAGGTGGATAATGAATTCTCTTATCTTCTGTATTTCTGAAAAATTCTTTGGTTATCTTATTTGTGAAAGATTTTTTTTTTCCTGAGAATTAGAATTCTGAGATGAAAGTTTGTTGTTTTTTTTCTCCCTCAGCACATTGAAGTTGTTGTTCCGTTATCTTAGGGTTTTTATTTTGCTGACAGAAAATTGGGATTTTCTGATCTGCTTTCTGCTGTGTACTGTGTGCCTGTTTCTACTTCTTATTTATCACCGATTTTTAGCAATTTAATTATGATGTGTCCAAATGTGGCATTCTCTATGGTTCTCCTCTTTGGTGTTTGTTGATCTTCTTAGATCTACAGGTTTACATTTTAAATCACATTTGGACAAATGTAATCATTCTTCCAATCTTTTTTCTGTGACCTCGTAACTTTTCTCCTTCTGGGAGAATTTTTTCCCAATTACTAACAATGTTAGCTTGATATTGTTACACATGTCACTGTATCTTTTTATTTTCCAGTTGTTGTTGTTTTTTCTCTGTGGCTATTTTCTATTGCTAAGTCTTTTTAATTCTGCTGTTGTCTTTAATTTGTTGATAAGCACATCTGGGAGGTTTTGGGGTTTTTTTTTCAGGCATTGTATTTTCCAGCTCTGGAAATTCCGTGTGGTTCTTTCAAAAATACCTTCCATTTCTTGCCCCATCATATTAATGTTATGGCTGTGTACAGATTGAACATATTTTCAATAGCTGCGTGAAAGGTCTTGCCTACTAATTGCATCATCTCTGTCATTTTTTCAGTCTGTTTCTATTGATGGCTTTTTCTCTTGGTGACAGATAATATATTCCTGATTCTTTTGTGGCTGCAAATATTTTATTGGATGCTCAAGATTATTAATTTTACATTGCTGAGTAGTAAATTTTTTGATATTTGGTGTTGGTCTTTGGTCTGGCCAATGACACTTATTTGTATGTGAGTTTGATTCTTTTGAGGCTTGTTGTGTATCTTTGTGATACATCTAGAGTTAGAATAACTCTAGAGCTATTTTGTCCTGACTATTAAGACTTCATCCTTTGGGAGTCTTTTTTTGTTTTGTTGTTGTTGTTTTGTTTTTTGTTTTTTTTTGTTTAAGATTTTATTTATTTGAAACACAGAACAAGCAGGGGGAGCAGCAGAGGCAGAGGGAGAAGCAGACTCTTCACTGAGCAGGGAGCCCATTGTGGGAGTGGATTCCAGGACCCTGAGATCATGACCAGAGTGGAAGGCAGATGCTTAACCCACCTAGCCACGCAGGCACCCCCTTCTGGAGTCTTTACTAAAAGTCCTGCATGCTTAATGGAATCTTCCCATTCTGATGTGTAGAGAGACTCTAGTCCTATGTGAGCTCTGGGAATTATGTAGCCTTGACTTATATGCCTTGTTCCGCACCCCCCTTTTTTTCTGGAAGTTGTTTTCCCTGCCTCATGAAATTGTATCCAAAGCAATCATAGCCAAGGACTCAATGGATATTGAATTTGTAGACGTCTGTTTCTACATAACTCTTTTCTCTGTGGCACTCTGATTTATAAAATTTAGCCATCTTTGCCTCCCTAAATTCCAGTTTTTATTTGAATGCTCACTTTTGGTTCCAGTTTTCTGGGATCTGTTTGGGTTCCCTTACCCTGAACCATGGTCCAGAATTGCCTCTAATCTGAAGCTGGGACTGTTACTGGGCTAATAAAAATACAGGCCCGGTAATTTAAAAATTTAAATTTTTATTTGCCTGAATTTCAAGAGCAGATACTTTCTTAGTATCAATATGTCTCAAATGTTGCATGGGACATACTTTCACTAACATTATTTGTCTGAAATTCTTATTTAGCCTAGCATCCTATATTTTACCTGGAAATCATATATTTATCATGATTTCTAATTGTTTCCTGTAGGAGGACATTTCTGTAGTAGTTACACCTTCATTGATAGAAGCAGAAGTCCTGATGTTACTTGTTTATGGATGCTGTACATTGTTAATCTCACATTGTTGATTTTCTCAACTTTGTTGTCTTCTTTTTTTTTAATTATTTATTTATTGAGAGAGAGAGATCACAAGATCTCTAGGCAGAGAGGCAGGCAGAGAGAGAGGGGGAAGCAGGCTCCCTGTAGCACAGAGAGCCCGATGTGGGGCTTTACCCAGGACCCTGAGATTACAACCTGAGCCAAAGGCAGAGGCTCAACCCACTGAGCCACCCAGGCGCCCTTGTTGTCTTCTTTTAAAGAGTGTTGAACTTTGTTTTTCTGACAGCTAATAATTTAAGACTCTGCTTGATCATTTTGAAACTTTATTTTTTTTTTTAAGTTTCCTTCTGGTGTTTCCAGAGTATTCTAGGGCTGTTCAGTCCATTATTAATATGTGACCCTCTGGAGTTTCTTTTGAACACTCAAAACATTCATTTTCAACAAATTCTCTCTCCTGTGGCTAGTCACAGTACTCCTCTCTCCCAGCCTAAGTGAACTTTGGGAATTGTTCAGCTTCAGTCTCTCTAACGGTTGTTCTTTTTCTGCCTTATGGAGCTTTACCTTATATAAGCACAGATAATATTCAACCAAAGACTCAGGAGGATCCCTATGTAGATATCTGGAGTCCTTTCTGGTACTGTACCTTGCAAATTCTAACCACCTCAGCTGCCCTACACTTTGATCTCTGTCTCCTTAACTCAGGCCATGGTTCTCTCTTTGGTCGCAATGTCTTTCCCTGCAATGCAGTCTGGAAAGTGCCTAGAAGAAAGCATAATGCTGATGTGCCCATAGGGCTCACTTTATCTGATTGCCTTCTTTGGGGATCGAAGTCCTGTGCTACCTGTTATCCAGTATCTAAGAACAGTCCTCATATAGTGTTTTCCATTCTTGTGTTGTTTATGGTGGACTTTATTATGGCCAGAAGTGGAAGTCTTATTTTTTAAATATCCTTGATCTGTGAGGTACTGAGTGGTTCTTCAGCCTCTTTATAAATTCTGCATGTGGGGGAATAACTGTTTTATATTTATGTTGGTAAATTCATGTGTTTTTTGTTTCTCAGTTGAAAGTGAAACCAGGAAGAACACTATTCTAAAATATTGTTCCATGTTGTCCATTGAGCTTTATGCTCTAGGCAGGTCAAATTATTTCTTACATCCCAGGATCCAGCATCGTATGAAGAACAGAGTAGATGTATGATAAGTACATAACGATTATAAGAATAAATTAATAAGTGGCAAGGCATGGAGGTGGGAACTGGCAGCTGGTTCCTGATTTGCAGATCAGATAATTTGGATATTGCCTTGTGGATAGTTGAAACCAGTATAAATAGGGATGAGATATGTTCAGAATGGTATTCTTTAGAATTATGATCTGGAAGAAGCTTTAGAGAGAGATACACTAGTGTGATATGTTTAGAAAACAAGAAGGCAGGCAAATAAAAGAAACCCCCGTGAAGAATAATCCACAAGTCACATATTTCAGTTAAAGCCAGGTTTAGGAAGGACCTGAATTCTGAAATCAGGTGGATTATAGTCCCAAGCATCTGGTCACAGGATAATGAGAGCCAAAGAAGGTCTGACAGACCATTTGTTGTTTGTGCTATGGAAAGTGTTCTGAAAGTCAGTAGACATTAGGGCTATCTGATCTTTAAGATTCCTTCCATTTCAAATATTCATTCATTCATTCATCATGTATTTATGGTTGAACATGCCCTATGTTTTAGCAACTGATTTAGCAATACAGAAAAGATCAGAACTTGCCTTTGTCTTCAAGGAGAACACAGTATTATAGGAAAATAAATGTGGGACTGTTTGCAGTAGAGTAAGACAATTCTTGATTGAAGTCATTTTTCCCTTTGAAGGTCACAGCAGGGGGTGGCAGGGCAAAGAGGCAATAGTTTACCTGGGGTCTAGGTGGTTCTGAATTAAAATGGCGACGTGGAGCCTGGATTAGACTCACACTGCAGTGCTATGTCAACATTTTGAGTAACTCATAAGTCATCAGATAAAAGACAAAACCAAGCTGAAATGTTGTGAATAGATATTCCTAACTATTGATATTTATTCTGTGCTAGGAAAAAAGACATGCCTAAGCCACAGTAATTATCATACTATTTAGTATTAATCTGCATAAGTATAATTGCTTTATTTAAAGGCTGATTAGATTAATGCTATTATCATGATAATGGCTAGAATCACTTGGAAAAAAAATACCATATTTTTTTAATGAAAAATAAAACCCAGAATCACTGCTGTTGACAAGAGTCTGAGAGTAGATGAGACCCATTGGTGTTCAATTCACTCATCATACAGGCAGGAAAACCGTTCGGGGAGAAATATGAAAGAACATTATCTTATTTGGTGTGCAGATTATTTCTCTGAGTTACTAGTTAGCCCAGTAAACTTTTCTTTCATTAATGAGAACATGGAGATTTATTTTACTCTAAAAAGTTTCTCTTCTTTTCCCATGAAGTTTATTTATGCTTTTCATTAGGAAATTAAATATTAATCATACAGAGAAAACTAAGAACAGTGAAAAGGACAAATATCTATTCATATTTCCACCATCTAAAATAATCACTCTTAATAACTGTATCCTTATATTTCTTCTCTATTCATATTTATGCATTTTTATTGTTTTATTGATTTGACATTGTTTAAATTGCAGTGCATCAAAAACTGTATTTTTCTTTAAGATTTTATTTATTTATTTGACAGAGAGAGAGATCACAAGTAGGCAGAGAGGCAGGCAGAGAGAGAGAGAGAGGAGGAAGCAAGCTCCCCGCTGAGCAGAGAGCCCGATGCAGGGCTTGATCCCAGGACCCTGAGATCATGACCTGAGCCGAAGGCAGAGGCTTAACCCACAGAGCCACCCAGGCGCCCCAAAAACTGTATTTTTTTTTTTACCTTCACTGTTTTAACATATAATGGTAAATACACAGCAGGTGTATCATGCTTTTCATATCTTCTATTACTAAGTCACTTAGCAGCAGGAGAAAAGACTGGGAAAGACTCAGACAAATTCTGTGCTTGTTGTTATGTGCCTCTTTAATTAACTCATTTAATTGACATAACAACCATGTAAGGAAAATGTTCCCCCTACTTTAGAGAGATGATATCTTAGAGAACGACTCGCCTGAGTTTATAGAGTAATCTCATGGTTACCTTGGGTATCCTTGAGATAGGAACTTAGGGCTGCTGGTCTCCTAAAAATGTTCTTATACATCTCAACAGAAGCAAGAGAGAGAGAGAGAAAGAATGAAGGAATCAACTAGAGAGTTGCAGAATGGTTGGCAGAGGAGTGAGGGGATAATGAGATAATAGGTTCTTTCTAATGGAAAAAGTTTCCTCAGTTTAACCTTCCTGATCTAAAATTTGAGAGAATGCAATCAAATAAAGGGAGCAATGGGAGGAAGAAGAAGTAGGTCAAGTTCTAGTACCGTTAAACAGTTTTTCTTTTAAGCTAAGCAGTCATATGGCCACTTGAGTTATATTTTTAAACTATCTTTGGAACCTGATTATTTTAACAAGTGCTGTCCAATTGCTGTATTATTTAAAAGAAAAGCTTCTTACATTTCTAATTAGTATTTATTTTTAAAATTTCTGTCATTTTAAGGGCCTGGTGAAGATAAAATTTTTTCTTTCTTTAGGTTGATTCTGCTTAGGCAAACTCATCAGAGATAATTTAAATTTTATTGTTTTATTGTTGGGTAGTCAGGGTGCTAGTCTGAGAATCTGAGTTGGTAATATGCTCTTTTCCTGAAAACATAACTAAGAGATCATTCCACTTGCATGTATCTTGTGAAATTTGGAGAGAAATGAGGTGAAGACCATGCATCATCTTTTTTAGGCAAGTTCTATACAGAACATCTTCTGTAGCTAGCTATGGCGAATTCTCTGCTGAGAGTGATTCTGCCCCCATAGGCTCTCTGGCAACGTCTAGAGACACATTTGGTTGTCATACCTCAAGGGGAAGGGAATGTTCTGGCATCTAGTGAATAGAGGGCAGGGACACCATTAAAGATCCTATGAGGCCCAGCCCTGCCTCCTCAAACAAGAAAGGATCTCTACAGTGTTAGTGGCACTGTTGTCAAGAAACCTCCTCCAGAAAGGTCCTTTGAATTCTTCTCTCACTATGCAACCTATAATCAGAAGATAGAAAATGAAGAAAGAAATGCATAAGAGGGGCT
Source organism: Mellivora capensis (assembly GCA_004024625.1). Lineage (NCBI taxonomy): Eukaryota > Metazoa > Chordata > Mammalia > Carnivora > Mustelidae > Mellivora > Mellivora capensis. The sequence continues at coordinate 7,717 of PISX010004625.1, read as the reverse complement.
CCTGGGTGGCTCAGTGGGTTAAAAGCCTCTGCCTTCGGCTCAGGTCATGATCCCAGGGTCCTGGGATCGAGCCCCGCATCGGGCTCTCTGCTCAGCGGGGAGCCTGCTTCCCCCCCCCCCCCCCCCCCCCCCCCCCCCCCCCCCCCCCCCCCGCCCCGCTCTCTGCCTGCCTCTCTGCCTACTTGTGATTTCTGTCTGTCAAATAAATAAATAAAATCTTTAAAAAAAAAAAAGAAATGCATAAGAATGAGGCTTAATCAGCTTAGGATAAATATCGTTTGTTTTTCTCCTCTCCTTTACCTTCAAGTCAGGTGAGGGAGGCTCCAAGAGACTCCCTCAGGGATTTGAAGGCAGCAGCTGCAAGATAGGAGAATGTTCTCTCACAGTAACTGGAAGTGCGATGATTGGCAGAGACCAGCCTCACCTGATTCTGACACGGGAGGAAGGTGAGGGTGGAGAGTTGTCAGAAGTGCTTGACATGCATTCCGAGTTTTAGAGTATACTCAAATAAAGAAACTGCTATGGAGTCTCTTGACGGCTGCCTGGAGAATTGTAAAATTGAGAAACGGACTGGAGTGGTCTGTGATAAGAGGTCCATGGAGGGGGCCAGTAACCAGCAGGTGGAAACTTCAACTCTCAGTCTGACAAGAATAGATGAGTTTTCTCTGGGCTAATTGAGCACTTTAAAAAGTCACTGGGCTCAAGATATTTTGGTGGGCCCATGCCCAGGGGGATAGCCTGCCTAGGTGAGAAGCCCCCAGCAGCATGAAGTTAGAGGATATCTGCTGGTAGCAGGATACCAATGGTGGAGTGCTGCAAGAGGTCAGATGGTTATTGTTTTGCTCACTCGAGGACATAGTAGGGTAGGAAGGTCACTGCAGGACCTGTGGAAGAGCCGTGAACATGGACCACAAGCCAGGAAGCGTGTAGGCATTTGCCATACTGAAGGAACAAAAGATCAGATGATAAAGTGCTCTGTCCTATTTCCCACCCCATGTCTGCCCCTCAGAGCTACTACAGTGGGGGAGAAAGGAGACCACACAGCCTCAGAGAGGGAGAAAAGGAGCCAAATAAGGGGAAGAGTGAAGGGGAAGTGAAATAAGAAGAGTGAAAGCCCGTCTTCCCCACAGATGTCTCCGAACCTGGGTCATCTGTAAATTGATGTGATGATAGATTGAGTTGGGTATGAAATTGCAGTGTTGGTGTACACTAGGCTTTGTGACATCTGAAAGCCACTTCCAACTCCCAAAGTGTGACTTTTTTCTCATAAATGAAGGGACTAGAAGGCAGAAGGAATCACTGAAAGTGTTGTCCCAGACCAGAAAAGACATCCAGCTCTGCATGTCTGAAGGAAGTGGTTGGAGGAAAAAATATTTCTGGCTGGTTTCCTATAGAGTTCGACTTGGTTTTTTTAAAAAAAAATGTCAGTTCTATTGGCCTTTGTCCCACACCTCATGTGGGTCAGCATCTTGTTTTATTTATTTTTTTAATGATTTTTTAAAAAGATTTTATTTATTTGACAGAGATTTATTTGCCCTTTTCTTACAGATTTAGAAGTTCTTCCTTTATTGATATAGCCATCCCCTGAAACATCCTATCATTTGGTACTAGGGCTGTTTCCATTCTGAATTATTAAACAGGCTGACAACTGAGTTGAGTGAGAAATGAGTTTCTCTGAGTCCCATTGGAATTTCTGCAGAAGGGCAGAAGAGCTCATTGAGGTAATGGTTGGTTGATTTAATATCCAGTCGCTGGTGTCCATTTCTCCACCACCAGTTACATGGCTGAGCCTCTATGTGTGGCAAAGAGGTGCTAAAATACAGCAAATTAAGAATTAGTTTTTATTAGATCCTGCTGTTTGTTTTCACTGTTTGGATCTTAAAACTCCCAGAGAGCTCTGATTCCAGGGGTGAAATGAAACCATTTTGCTACCTTATTTGTCTTTTACAAAGCCTACTAAACTGATTGTTAAATAACAAAGCATGCATCCACGGGTGTAGTAGGACAGAAGTTAACACTCGCTAGGCTGAAGACTGAAGTCTAAAGTGGGCTTCTTTTAAAGCATTGACAAGGATACGATTATTTACAACTGTTCATCTCCTTGGACAAAATCAGTACCAATAAAGTGTGGAAATCTGGGTTTGCATTCTTTTTTTTTTAATATTTTATTTATTTGACAGAGAGAGATCACAAGTAGGCAGAGAGGCAGGCAGAGAGAAAGGCGGGGAAGCAGGCTCACCACCGAGCAGAGAGCCCAATGCGGGGCTTGATCCCAGGACCCTGAGATGATGCCCTGAGCTGAAGGCAGAGGTTCAATCCACTGAGCCACCCAGGCGCCCCTGGGTTTGCAATCTTTTTTATTATTATTATTTTTTTTTATTAACATATAATGTACTATTTGCCCCAGGGGTACAGGTTTGTGAATTACCAGGCTTACACACTTCACAGCATTCACCATATCATATATCCTCTCCAATGTCCATAAGTCAACCACCCTCTCCACACCCCACCCCCACCAACCCTCTGTTTGGTTTGTAAGATTAAGGGTCTCTTATGGTTTGTCTCCTAATCCCATCTTGTTTCATTTTTCCCTTACCTATCCCCCAAACCCCCCATTGTGCCTCTCAAATTCCTTATATCAGGGAGATCATATAGTAATTGATCAAATAATACTGTCTAGTTCCATTCACGTCGTTGCAAATGGCAAGATTTCATTTCTATTGACGGCTGCATAGTATTCCATTGTATATATCTCTTTTTTATCCGTTCATTTGTTGATGAGACATCTAGGTTCTTTCCATAGTTTGGCCATTGTGGACATTTCTGCTATAAACATTCAGGTGCACATGCCCCTTCAGATCACTACATTTGTATCTTTAGGGTAAATACCCAGTAGTGTGATTGCTAGGTCATTGGGTAGCTCTATTTTCAACTTTTTGAAGAACCTTCATACTGTTTTCCAGAGTGGCTGCACCAGCTTGCATTCCCACCAAGAGAGTAGGAGGGTTTCCCTTTCTTCATATCCTCTCCAATGTCTGTCATTTCCTGAATTGTTAATTTTAGCCATTCTGACTGGTGTGAGTTGGTATCTCATTGTGGTTTTGATTTGTATTTCCCTGATGCCGAATGATGCTGAGCACTTTTTCATGTGTCTGTTGGCCATCTGGATGTCTTTGCAGAAATGTCTGTTCATGTCCTCTGCTAATTTCTTGATTGGATTATTTGTTCTTTGGGTGTTGAGTTTGATAAGTTCTTTATAGATTTTGGATACTATGCCTTTATCTGATATATCATTTGCGAATATCATCTCCCATTCTGTCAGTTATCATTTGATTTTGTTGGCTGTTTCCTTTGCTGTGCAAAAGCTTTTGATCTTGTTGAAGTCCCAGTAGTTCATTTTTGCCCTTGCTTCTCTTACCTTCTGTGATATTTATAGGAAGAAGTTCGGGCAGCTGAGGTTGAAGAGGTTGCTGCCTTTGTCCTCCTCAAGAATTTTGATGAATTCCTTTCTCACACCGAGGTCATTCATCCATTTTGAGTCTATTTCTGTGTGAGGTGTAAGGAAATGGTCCAGTTTCATTCTTCTGCATGTGGCTGTCCAATTTTTCCAACACCATTTGTTGAAGAGACTGTCTTTTTTCCATTGGACATTTTTTCCTGCTTTGTTGAAGGTTAGTTGACCATAGAGTTGAGGGTCTATTTCTGGGCTCTCTGTTCTGTTCCATTGATCTATATGTCTGTTTTGTGCCAGTACCATACTGTCTTGATGATTACAGCTTTGTAATAGAGCTTGAAGTCTGGAATGGTGATGCCACCAACTTTGGCTTTCTTTTTCAAATTTCCTCTGGCTATTTGGGGTCTTTTCTGGTTCCATATACATTTTAGGATTATTTGTTCCATTTCTTTGAAAAAAATTGATCGTAGTTTGATAGGGATTGCATTAAATGTGTAGATTACCTTAGGTAGCATAGACATTTTCACAATATTTGTTTTTCCAATCCATGAGCATGGAACATTTTTCCATTTTTTGTGTCTTTCTTAATTTCTTTCATGAGTACTATATAGTTTTTTGAGTACAGATTCTTTGCCTCTTTGGTTAGGTTTATTCCTAGGTATCTTATGGTTTTGGGTGCAGTTGTAAATGGGATTGACTCCTTAATTTCTCTTTCTTCTGTCTTGCTGTTGGTGTACAGAAATACAACAGATTTCTGTGCATTGATTTTATGTCCTGCCACTTTACTGAATTCCTGTATGAGTTCTAGCAGCTTTGGAGTAGAGTCTTTTGGGTTTTCCACATAAAGTATCATATCATCTGCAAAGAGTGAGAGTTTGACTTCTTCTTTGCCAATTTGGGTGCCTTTAATTTCTTTTTGTTGTCTGATTACTGAGGCTAGGACTTCTACTACTATGTTGAATAGCAGTGGTAATAGTGGACATCCCTGCCATTTTCCTGGCCTTAGGGGAAAATCTCTCAGTTTTTCTCCACTGAGAATGATATTCGCTGTGGGTTTTTCATAGGTAACTTTGAGGATATTGAGGTATGCACTCTCTGTGCCTACCCTTTGAAGAGTTTTGATCAAGAAGGGATGCTGTACTTTGTCAAATGCTTTTTCAGCATCTATTGAAAATATCATATGGTTCTTTTTCTTTCTTTTATTAATGCATTGTATTACATCGATTGATTTGTGGTTGTTCAACCAACCTTGCAGCCCAGGAATAAATCCCACTTGGTCGTGGTGAATAATCCTTTTAATGTACTGTTGGATCCTATTGGCTAGTATTTTGGTGAGAATTTTCGCATCCGTGTCCATCAAGGATATTGGTCTGTAATTCTTCTTTTTGATGGGGTCTTTGGTTTTGGGATCAAGGTAACGCTGGCCTAATGAAATGAGTTTGGGAGTTTTCCTTCCATTTCTATTTTTTGGGACAGTTTCAGGAGAATAGGTATTAATTCTTCTTTAAATGTTTGGTAGAATTCCCCTGGGAAGCCGTCTGGCCCTGGGCTCTTGTTTGTTGAGAGATTTTTGATGACTGCTTCAATCTCCATACTGGTTATGGGTCTGTTCAGGGTTTCTGTGTCTTCCTGGTTCAGTTGTGGTAGTTTATATTTCTCTAGGAATGCATCCATTTCTTCCAGATTGTCAAATTTGCTGGCATATACTTGCTCATAATATGTTCTTATAATTGTTTGTATTTCTTTGGTATTGTTTGTGATATCTCCTCTTTCACTCCTGATTTTCTTTACTTGGGTCCTTTCTCTTTTCTTTTTGATAAGTCTGGCCAAGGGTTTATCATTTTATTTATTCTTTCAAAGAACCAGCTCCTAGTTTCGTTGATCTGTTCTACTGTTCTTTTGGTTTCTATGTCATTGATTTCTGCTCTGATCTTTATTATTTCTCTTCTCTTGCTGGGTTTAGGCTTTCTTTCGTGTTCTTTCTCCAGCTCCTTTAGGTGTAGGGTTAGGTTGTGTATTTGAGACCTTTCTTGTTTCTTGAGAAAGGCTTGTATGGCTGTATACTTTCCTCTCAGGACTGCCTTTGCTTGTGTCCCACAATTTTTGAACAGTTTTGTTTTCATTTTCATTTGTTTCCATGAATTTTTTCACTTCTTTAATTTCCTGGTTGACCCATTCATTCTTTAGAAGGATGCTCGTTAGCCTCCATATATTTGAGTTCTTTCCTACTTTCCTCTTGGAATTGAGTTCTAGCTTCAGAGCATTGTGGTCTGAAAATATGCTTGGAATGATCCCAATCTTTTGGTACCAGTTGAGACCTGATTTGTGACCCAGAATGTGATCTATTCTGGAGAATGTTCCATGTGCAATAGAAGAGAATGTGTATTCTGTTGCTTTGGGATGTAATGTTCTGAATGTATCTGTGATGTCCATCTGGTCCAGTGTGTCATTTAAGGCCTTTATTTCCTTGTTGATCTTTTGCTTGGATGATCTGTCCATTTCAGTGAGGGGGGTTTTAAAGTCCCCTACTATTATTGTATTATTGTTGATGTGTTTCTTTGATTTTGTTATTAATTGGTTTATATAGTTGGCTGCTCCCACGTTAGGGCCATAGATATTTAAAATTGTTGAATCTTCTTGTTGGACAGACCCTTTGAGTATGATGTAGTGTCCTTCTCAACTCTTATTATAGTCTTTGGCTTAAAATCTAATTGATCTGATATAAGGATTGCCACCCCAGCCTTTTGATGTCCACTAGCATTTTAAATTGTTTTTCACTCCCTCACTTTATATCTGAAGGTGTCTTTGGGTCTAAAATGAGTTTCTTGTAGACAGCATATTGATGGGTTTTTATTTTTTATCCATCCTGATATCCTGTATCTTCTTATTGGGGCATTTAGCCCATTTACATTCAGGGTCACTATTGATAGATATGAATTTAGTTCCATTATATTGCCTGTAAGGTGATTGTTACTGTATATTGTCTCTGTTCCTTTCTGGTGTACTGCTTTTAGGCTCTCTCTTTGCTTAGGGGACCCCTTTCACTATTTCCTGTAAGGTTGGTTTGGTGTTTGCAAATTCTTTTAATTTTTGTTTGTCCTGGAATCTTTGTATTTCTTCTTCTATTTTCAATGATAGCCTAGCTGGATACAGTATTCTTTGCTGCATATTTTTCTCATTTAGTGTTCTGAATATATCATGCCAGTTCTTTCTGGTCTTTCAGGTCTCTGTGGATAAGTCTGCCGCCAATCTAATATTTCTTCCATTGTATGTTACAGACTTCTTGTCCAGAGCTGCTTTCAAGATTTTCTCTTTGTCACTAAGACTTGTAATTTTTAGTATTAGATGACGGGGTGTGTACCTATTTTTATTGGTTTTGAGGGGAATTCTCTATGCCTTCTGGATTTTGATGCTTGTTCCCTTTGCCATATTAGGGAAATTCTCTGCTATAATTTGCTCCAGTATACCTTCTGCCCCCTCTCTCTCTTTTCTTCTTCTGGGATCCCAAATATTCTAATATTGTTTCGTCTTATGGTTTCACTCATCTTTAGAATTCTCCTCTCATGGTCCTGTAGTTGTTTGTCTCTCTATTGCTCAGCTTCTTTATTCTCCATCATTTGGTCTTCTATATCACTAATTCCCTCTTCTGCTTAATTTATCCTAGCAGTAAGAGCCTCTGCTTTTTATTGCACCTCATTAATAGCTTTTTTTAATTTTCAACTTGGTTAGATTTTAGTTCTTTTAATTCTCCAGAAAGAGATTTTATTTCTCCAGAAAGCGTTTTTCTAATATCTTCCATGCCTTTTTTGAGCCCAGCTAGCACCCTGAGAATCATCATTCTGAACTCTAGTTCTGGATATTACCAATGCCCATATTGATTAGGTTCCTCGCCTTCAGTGCTGCCTATTGTTCTCTTTTCTGTGGTGAGTTTTTCTGCCTTGTCTTTTTATCTAGTTAAGAATATATGAATGAGAGAATAAAATATTAAATGGGTAGCAAAGACCACTGAAAAATGTATGCTAACCAAATCATAAGAGACCCAAAACTGGGGGGGGGGAGAGAAGAAAGGGGAAAAAAAGAAATTAAATTTTTTTAAATTATATATATATACACACACACACACACACACATATAATTTTTTTAAATTTCTTTTTAAATTTACCAGTCTAATGTATATATATATTTATATATTTTTTAATTTACCAGTCTAATATATAAATGTATATATATATAATATATATAATATTATATATATAATGTATA